>JAPDSC010028938.1:323021-333497 GCA_026290005.1 Latrodectus geometricus
TTTGAGCTAGAAAAGGTACTTGAAGAATTCGAATTTTTATTTTCTTTAGTTATTTTATTGATTTTACTAGGTTCTTTAGCTGGTTTTTGGATTCGAAATTGTTGGGAGAAGGTCATGAAGATGTTTGCTATTTCATTTCGTTGCTCATCATCAAATTCTGTGGTATTTTTCATGTCGTTCATCAATATGCCAATTTCTTCAATTTTATTTCTAAAATTGTCGATGAATGATCTTGTGTGGCTCATTTTACTGGAAGCACTCGCACCAGCAGAGGAAATTCCTTGAGGAGGGATCTTGTTTGAATCATACGAGGATTTGTTGTTTTCCGTGTCCATAATTTCATCCAATTCGTTTCCTTTGTCGTCAATGTTAGGCCTAACCATGTTGTCCAGATTTGTGCAGCTGGGTGATGCAGCTAAATCACCCGGTCCTAAATCGCGCCCTGAAAAGGGCACACCAGCAGGGTTAACTGTCTCCTTAATTGGGATTTGGCTTTTTACCTCTCCCTGCGGAGAAGGTGAAAAAGCGTTCATTCTCTTGAAAGAAGTTTTACATCGCACGTAAACACAATATATTATTGTCAATGGTCTGGAATATAACCTAATTTAAACACTGAGACAATGTCGCCTCTTCCTCTGATTGGTTGGAGAGGTGATGCCATTCGCAACATTCATCGCAGACTCTTTAACTTCTATGTACGAGTATCATTCTTTGCCGAGGTATGCAAATATATAATAACTTAACTAGTAATCAAATTGAGTTAACTAGTAATATATTATCTGAGGAAACACAGATGAAATTGCAGATATCTTTATAATAATCGCATATAACATTAGTTTTCGGTTTCAGTAAATGTCGAATTGCTGACAACTACAGCCAAATATGATAATGTCTATTTGATATACGGTCTAGAAAATGAAATGGATACTTGCATAATTGGAGTGCCAACAGCAATTTGCGAAGAAGCTTTGTCTACACTAAAGCACTGAAGCGGTGTGTTGTCATAGTTGTGATAGATGTTTAGACTTCATTTTGGGAGAAATATTTTTATTACATCAATCTACACTATCATAGAGGTGATCGTGTACGCAAGTGGCTAGGAATCACTTAAACTTCTTTTCCTGATCAAGCTAATATCTATATTTACACCAAGCTCGCAGCGTCTTTTCCCCAAAAAATGGGTTCGAAAATTCGTTTCCTGTTCGATCTCAGAGTGTACGAAACTGCTTCTTCCCTTGCAAATAGGTTGAATTCAGAAAATGCTTATTTCCGTTTCTATTGGGCGTTCTAAATCCGTGACTAATCCCTTACTCATTTTAACTCACTCGTTTATACGATGCCTGTGAATACACTAGGGAATCTTATAACATACATTATCATTACTACATCAGATATCAAAAGATTTCAAGGAACAACTTCTAACAAATTTTGTAATACTTAATCAAATTACTATTTTTGTGGATAATATTTGTCTTTCAGGCACGACATTGAAACAAGCATGCGTTTTCCACCTTTTTAACGTGTTTTGCGATTCCAGGTCCTATATATATATATATATATATATATATACATTATTTTTTTAATGATTTTTATTATTTCTCAACTTGTGTGTCAAATTTCGATGCATCGTATGTACATATGCATGTACATACACATATAAATAATTCATGCAAACATAACTCATAAAAAATGCTCAAAAATTATCATACAGTGCACAGTCTACGATCTCTTGAGGGTTACATAAACTTACATCCAAAGCTAATACTAAAATTTTTTGTGGAAAATGTTGTCAGCTTTATCCCGCATTAACGTAATGGGAAGTAAGGGAAATCAATTGCAAAGCAGAGAAGTCCCAATATGATCTCATAAAATACCGTTCTGTATTGACAGATTTTACAACCTAATTCAATACTATGTTCATCGGAAGACAAATGGCCCAGAATGATGAATGTGGTGAAATCATACCAAACAGTCTCATAGGAGAATGTAGTGCATACTCCTAACTATTAATTAAAGGAAGCGAAGTGGTGTGGAACTGAAGGTTAAAGAACTAACTATTCAGTGCTCAGTTAGACATTTCATTTGTGCAATTTTCCTTGTTGGAAAGACTGAGTTTCTATCATAACATTCTGGAAATAGCAGATGTAATGCTTGTATCTTGTACAAATGTAAACTCTTGCTTCCTAGCAAAATATGGCTAATCGAACTTTATGGAATCCCAATTACTCTTATTTGCTTTGATTACTTACCCATTACGGAATATTAGCAATGCAAGTCCTGTTTTATCTAACTTCTTCTAGAATAGTTTTGCAGGCAAAAAACTGTCTATGGTGTTAAATGATGGATCAATCTTCGTGTTTTATAACTAATATGTTTTCCATGAAATCTTGGTTTGATTTGTGATCACCATCTATCGGTTACTTTTAAAATGAATCTCATTGTTTTATAATGAAAAAAAAATTAAGGGAAAAAAAGAACACTGGCCACCAAAAGTTAAGACTGGTTGTTTGAGCCTAATTTGAAAATGAAGGAATCTAGAAACACTAAATTTGGAAGACGTGCACAAAATATGTATGTATCGATTGCAACATACAATTTTACATAAGAAAAATGCGTAAATGATTTACAATAAAAACAGAAATCTCGCAGGAAAAGTCCATTCCTAGAAAAAAGAATAAATACAGTTTTATGTGATAAAACGTCATAGAAAAATAACAAAGAGTTGTTTTAATAAGGGATATACCTATTTCTAACTTGAAAGCATTGGCATCAAATTTTCTTTTTGTCAATTAAGTTGTCGGTTACCGAAACGGTAAACAAAGACCAGACACAAAGTAAGGTGTTTTCCAGCTCTCCTTCAGACATTGAACTTAAAGTAGCAACCTGTCTACCAAGATTATCCCTCACAGGCTCTGTAGGAATTATGTCTGGTGATCAACCGGGTCATTTCATTCGCTCCACAAACCAAGACTCTCAATATATTCTTCAATAATTACAACTCGATGAGGACGTACGTTATCATCTATCAGAATGACATTATTGCCTATTGGACCGGCATATGAATCAAAAATCTCATCTCGACATCACATCAGTCATAATTCCTCCCTGGAACACATCAGGTCAGTGTCACCACCGAGAGAGATCCCTGACCAAATCATTATTCCACCATCGCAGTTATTATATCTTTCCACAGTGTTGGATTGATCATATCAGGCGCTTTATTCCACCTAATACATTCTCTCTTCATTCACCCTATGACATTCCCACCAGATTAGCACATGTTTTGAATCGCTCTCTCGTGTGAATCTGCACTCATCTGTAAAATATACAGAAGCCCATCGCTGTCTGATACAGGAAACTTGTTCTCTTGCCCTAGATAAACGAACATTTCTCTGTCGTCAAATGATGGGGCACACACAACCACTCCCCTTGCATCCTGCATAGTGAAGACGTCTTCGCACCGTACTTGCAAATATTCTCCCTGATGTTGCCAAGAGATTTACATTAAGTTCCGGCATATTAATGCTTCTTCTTCGAGGCGAAAGATCTATAAAACGGTTTTCTACAGGTGTTGTAACTCGTAATCGGCCTGGAATACGTCATCTGGACAAAGTAGATTCGGTTTGAATCGATTCTAAAGACGGTGGAGTACACTGTGAGATACTTCAAAGCGTAACAACATCACCCAGTGATATCTCAATTTCCATCTACCCACTACCTTAACGAATAGGGCAAACGGTTTCTTTCGGATATTAGGAGAATCCACTGAAAACGAATTTAACAAAAGTTGAAGTTACAGGTATAATTATGAAAGCTTGATGTTAGCATATTTTTGGTAGGATCCCCTTTAACTAGCCCGATTTGTTTACATTCTGCAATATCGCCAAATCTCGCTCTCCTTGGCAAACCCTTCGGGTTTGCCAAGGAGAGCGAGATTTGGTGAGGAGGTGTGTTCAATGACGTCAAACTGATCCTCCCTAAATAGGGAAGAACAGTTTGACGGGCAACGGTACGGGGATTCTACACAGCAAATTAATTAACTTAAATAAGCATAGTTTTAAAAAACATTAATTTAATAAATAACTTTTTATCTTTGTTATTGTCAATAATTTATTTTTATGTTATATATTATATATATATTAAATTTATATATATGCATAAAAAGAATAAAAAAAATTTATAAATACAAAAAGTGTTTTATTAATTAATACATTTTAATTACTAAAATAATTATTCAAAGAATTAAATAAAAAATGCTGAAACATATAAAAAAATATAAATATTTAAAGTAATATTTAAAATTAATAAAATAATTGTTTAAATAATAAAGAAAGAAATTATATTATTTATTTTTTAATTCATATTATGTATTTAATATTGTAGAATATTTTTTTGTATTTTTAATTTAATTATTATTTATTTCATTAAAATTTAAAATGCAAATATATTATATAATATTTTTATATATTATATGATTGAAAAAATTAATATTTTTTTATTAAAATAAACATTACAAAGACTCGAAATATAATAAAAACATTCAAACTCCTAAAATGATTATTAAAATATTTATTAGATTAATGTCTTGAATTTGAAAATAATTCCAAGTGATGGACTAAAGATTAACTGTGTAAAAATCATTTGTTGTTAAATTTTCAATATACTACTTTTTATTAAGTCATATTAGTATTCTATTATTATGAATCAATTTGGTGAAATAGAAAGCGAATATAAATTTAAATAAAACTTTTTAATAGATATGACAACCTTTTCTTTGAAATTTTTTAAGGCATTCTACAATTCATGAAATTGCCTTTCATCTGATTGCCAATATGAGATTATTGAAGATGTAACATTATTGAATGATGTTCTGCTATTTGTTACACAATTATTAGTTGAATTGCATTTTTCTACTCGAAACTGAACAACCTTAGATAAAATATCATTTGTCATGTATATATATATAAAACAACAAATTATAACTATATTTATGTGTACCAAGTAGCTTAAACTTTTACGTTCAATTTATTCTAATATAAATGGAAGATTTGCTTCCATAAGCAAATTCATTACTTGAGTTATTTTTTAAATATTATTATAGTGTAGACAAATTGAAATTTACATACAATTAAATATAAAACAAAATAATCTTTATTATTTAATTTGACAAAAGCGCTATATTTATATGAAGATTGTCATTGATAAAAATTATTCCAATAAACCATGTAAAATCTAATTTAAATTTATATAATAATTCCATTGTTAACTCGTACTATGTATTTATGGAAATTTATTTTTTTAGTTGATAATATAAATCCCTAATTCATTAGTTAATCTGTAAATCACAATTAGTAAAATATTTTTATTAGCGTTTGAGACATGCTAAAATATTAACTAAAATTATTTTAACAAATTTTTGTTTTAATGAATTAATTCAAATTTTTCGATGTCTTTAGAACTATCAGAAAAGTCTACATATAATATTTAGCAAAATATTGAAGTATCTTTTTAAACTTTTTATCCAGATATAAAATAAATATTTTAAATAATTTGAATTATATTAATTCAGTCGAAATTATTAGTTGCAGAAAAAATATAATTTATAGGATTTTCGAGTCTTAAAATAGGTTCAAATCATAAGAAAAGGAAAATTCCTAATTAAAAATAATTTTTCCGTGTGGTTGTGATAAAATTTCTAATTAAACAGTAGGGAAATTAGAAAATTAAAAAAATTACTAATGAAGTGAACATTACATGAAATTCTAGTTCTAAAGTATATTTTTAACTACATACACATATTTTAAATAACCTTCAGATACTTGTTTGTGATCTTTATATTTTTGTCCTTCACTAATGCTAAGTAACATTTTACTTGTATATGAAAAAGCAAAAAACTGGAAGACAAATATATTTGATACTTAAAAATTTATAAAAATATAACTATGTTAATAATTAATTTTAAATTTATATAAGTAGTATATATCTAATTGTATCACTTAAAATTTGGAATTTTGAATTTTAAGACTTAAAATTTGGGAAGCTATAAATATTATACATCAAAGAGTTTTTATTGCTCACAAAAAGACATTAAATTCAAAAAGTGTCTTGAATTGGACCTCAATAGCAAGAAAAGGGTCCGCAGCTCGTAAACAAGATTATCTCTCCTCTGTTGATGACTGCTGGAAGTTATGCAGTAAGGCAATTAAACACAGGAAGTCTGAGGGGAAAGGGCTATTGCAGGCGGGCAATAATTGTTTGAGAATTCCCCAAGTAAAATATTGGTGTGGAGTTTCTTGGACTTATCTTTGTAGGAGTGGGAATTGTGAGATGGACCACCCCAAAAAAAAACATCTGTTCAGTGTAGGAATGTTGTAAAGCAATTAAACACAGGAAGTCTGTCGTTTTCTCTAAAAGATTCGGCCACTACAAGTGGACACGTTTCTTTCACGTCACAAGTGGACACGTCATTCACGTTTTCTTTCTTTCTTTCTTTTTTTTCTTTCTCTTTCTAATATTTAGAAAAACATCTTCACCCTATGACATTATGAAGGTAAACAGCTTCAATATCGTGTGATGTGTTTAATTTCATTAAAACATTAATTATCTACTTATATATTTTTTTTAATAGAATCAGAAATATTTTCACTGAAGCAAACGATGGAAATTACGATATAGAAAAAAAAGAATTTAAGAAATGTAAATGAACCTTTAGAATTAACTGATTCTGCTACAAAATCATATGTGGATAGAATTCATGAACATTTTAAACAAGACGTTATAAATTTATCAGATGCTTCTCTTATTCATTCACAAAATGATAACTATAATGCAAAACATAAAAGAATTTCAAATGTGTCAGATCCAAAAGATTTACATGATTCAGCTAATATGAGTTATGTGAATAAAATTGTACAAGAATTAGAACAAAAAAGTCTAATACATTCAGCTCAAGGTAGTTTTGATGCTAAAGATAAAATAATTGGCAATATGAAAGATCCTGTAAACGAAAAAAACGCTGTTAATAAACGCTACTTTGAAAACAATGCTTTAGTTTTAAATAAAAATGTATTTGATGCTAAAAACAAAAGAATAATTAATATCCCAACTCCTACTGATAAATACGATGTGTGTAATAAATATTATGTAGACAGAAAAACACTCATTAATAATAAAAAGAATGATAATATATTAGTACGAGATAATGATGGATTATATGTACCTTCTTTAATTAAAAATGGTATATATAAATTTGGAAATGTAAGACTTCGAATGTTGCAAATCCTGATAAATAAAGACGTCGCAACAAAAGAATATGTCGATTCTCAAAATTTTTATGCTACTATTTAAATTATCAATTGATAGTGATGGACAATCAAATAAAATAAAACCTTTCTTACATATAGAAAAAATAGATTTTCTTTGAAATCAATTTATAAAATATTTAGATATCAAAATATGTCAATTGAAAAACTTATCTCCAGATGAATTAAAGTTAGAAGTATTATCAGATGGTAATCAAAACAATTTAAAGCTCTATATATGTATAAAAAGAATTGACTTTTTAAATCTAAATAAATGGCGCAAATTGATTGGATAGAAGTAGCTAAAAACCCTCTTACTGAGGATTTAATTAGAAATTTTCAAGATACTGTAGATTGGAAATTACTTTCAAAGTATCAAAAATTATCTGAACCTTTTATAATGGAATTTAGAGACTAGGTTAATTGGGAATATATTAGTGCATATCAACCTCTTTCTGAAGCATTTTTAATACTAAACGAAGATTTGGTTTATTGGGATACAATTTCAAGATATCAAACATTAGAAAAATAGAAAAATTAGAAGATCAATAGAAAAATTAGAAGATCATGTAGATTGGAATAATATTTACACATACCAACAGAATTTATCTCCTGAATTTATAATAAGAAATTTACAAAAAGTTAATGATCGCTCTGTAATGATGAAAATACAACTTTCAGATGAAAATTTTAAAAAAATTTATAGACGAATGAAGCAATGGTATCTAGGTAAAAATTGTTTAAAAAAGTAATTTTTTATCTTTTTAAAAAAACACATACGTTGGCTTTTATATTATCATTATTATTATTTTTTAGTGTTCATTTTTTCATTGGTAGGTAAAATTTTTTTGTTGAAATTTTAAAAGTGAAAAAAAGCTCTATTTTTCATCAAAAACAGCTTAAAAACACTAAAAATACTGAATATTTTAGTGAAAAATACATCATTTTTGAATGAAAAACACACTTTTTTGTTTAAATTTTAAAAATGAAAAATGCTCCATTTTTACAGTTTTTTTTATTTTATCAAAAAACAGGTATAAAACTTGCAAAATAAGTCTTATTTTGCAAGAAATATAGCATTTTTAGAGTGTCCTCTAGCCCCCCCCCCCCCAAATCCAATTTATATTTTACAAATGAATATAATTTCTTAATTAAAAATTCGAATCTTAATTGAGAATTGTAAATTTTGCCTAGCGTATTTATTCTTTTTTTTTTTTTTTTTTTTTAATTGATTAGATTTATTTTACTGTCATTCATACAAAATATTCCAACTATATTTTTTATATTCCAACTATACTTAGATTTGGATGTATTATTTTCCATTTTGAAAATGTTTAACCTTTTCGTCCCTGCGGTGCAACTGTTGTACCGTAGATTTTTTCCCCCTTTCAAGCGCTCAACTTTCTCTCGCTCAAATTTCTCCTGGCAGTTGAGGGAGATTTAATTGCTGTTCTTTTTTGGCAGAAAGTCATAAAAACTAGGGACTAAAAAAGGAGAATTTTGGATGTAAAACAAATTTATTGGATCTCTTTTTAATCCTCATTTAAAAAATAATAGCCAATAGATTTGTTAATTCATCCTCATTATAGCGATTTTTTCCCTTATAACCAGTTGCTTTTTTTGTCAATTGAAAAAATATTTTGGATGGTTTCACGTCGTATGAGTTTGACTTTGATGATGAAATAAAAAATTGATTGAATGAATAAGAAGAATATTTTGTGCACTTGGATTCTAATTGCTGTGATTGAACCTGAATTCAATTATAGAAGATTTCTTAATGACAATAATAATGCAGGTTTCTTTGCATCATTTGATTTTGATTGATATAATGCTAAAATAACATCATACATATTTTCATCATGAAAGGAATTAAACAATAGTCTGTTAATTGTGTCCTTGAATTAAGCAATTTCATATTTATAAGAATTTGAGATTCTCAGTGACGTACGAATTGAAACATCTTGCAATTTTTAACTATAAATAAATTGGTAGGCTGGTAACTGCGTTGGTAAACTATTTCCGAATTTCATAATATCTTGGAAAAAGAGCATGAGTCTTCATTTTTAAAATTGTAATCCCTAACAACATGACTATCTGGTTCAATCATGATCAAAATTTATGGTTTTGAGATTGATATTTATTCAATTTAGGTATCCAACACTTAATAGTTCTTATAAAAAAATATGTTAGAAAAATACCAATTCTAAGGGTTCCGACATCCTTTTCTAATCCGACATTCTTTTTGTCTACATTTTTAATATTAGTTTAAAATATAAACACAATTTTATTTGTAAAAAAAAAAGAAGTTATACGTTATGAATATACTTTATGAAATATATATCACAATTAATTACATGTCGGTTCATTTTAGAGAATATAAATAAACCGGGCGTACTTATTATTTTGACATTGTAAAAAATTCCATATTAAAATTGTTTTTGAATGTTATAAATCTGTTCAAGGAGAAAGAAAATAATTCATTGCGTAAACCTTACTTAATAACCTTAAAAAGTTTTCTAGAAAGGTTCCTTAAAAGGTTTTCTAGATTTTAAATCAGAAAAATTGATTTTTGATTTCAAAATGAAATTTATGCATACAACATTACTTTTTTTATTTAAGTTTTATAATTTTTGAAAACTTTGTTATTGTGAGTTATAAGACATGCTCAACATTTAATAATCAACAGTTTGTTGAGTCTTACATAAGCAAAGTGTTACCTAAAGGAATGGGAATTGAAAATAGGGAAAACAATTATTTAATTTCTTCATTTGGTTAATAAACTAGATTTTGTATTATAGCAAATAACTATTATTTATTATTCTCATTGAAGTATGTAGTCAAAAGTATAATATTCAAAAGGTTTTCCTAAATGCAATTGTTTTGATGCAAAAAATTAATTTATTTAACTTAAAATAAAATTGATTAAAATTTAAAAATAAATTTTTGGATATTTTTGTTGACGTAAAATGATACAATATTATGATAAATAAATTAATTTAAAGTCCTCAGGATAAATATTTTTGAAATTTTATCAAATTTTTCTAAATAATAAAAATTATAAAATCATCAATATATCTAAAGGCACCTAAATAATATGATTTTTCATAATATTGTAATAATAGATTTGGAATATCAATTATTGGTTTCTTATTATTAATTACCGACGTATTATTTA
>JAPDSC010028938.1:358289-370298 GCA_026290005.1 Latrodectus geometricus
ATTATTAGAAATTCTGATTTAAAAAGAGTTTAACGAAAAAAAAATTACCATGTAGTAGAGCCTGGAAACTATATATGTTAATACTCAGCAGGCTAGAGACTATTAATTTACCAATAGCTCTTAGGAAGGATAGAGTGTGGACAAATTTAGCAATTGACCAATGAACTAGCTAAGCAGTATTTCAAAATTGATGAATACAATTTCCCAACTTATTCTATATTGTTTCATAAGAAAGTCAAGTCTTTAAGTCTTCTAATTGATCCCTACTTCAAAATTACAGGGACCCTATTTGTAACCACCTATTTTCTGTGCTAAATGACGTACCCACTAAGTGGCTTTATATACAAGATGCCATCATTCTCCCCCCCCCCATATGTCAAAAGGTGGGATCTAATGATATAATAACCAATTATTTAGACACTATAAATATATATTTTAAATAATTCAAAAATAATATTAATATAAAATAAATGTTTAGAGTTATATCTGATCACTTGCCATATCATAGGACAATAATAAATTCACATAAATTTTGTTGTGTAAGTCATGCTTAATCAAGGTTGAGCATTATTTTGTTGAGAAATGACACCTGGGCATTTTGATAGCATAGACAGAACTACTATCCGTAAAATATTGTCCACATACCAATGAGCCATCAAATGGTTTTGCAGTATGATTAGAAACAATTGGTAGTGACAATTGATTTGTTCAAAATTTGTGGCACTAAGTCCTTTTCAGTATACCATTCAATAACAAATGATTGTTGATAGCACACATGTATGTTACATGTACTGAGATCAATACCACTAAGAGAAAAGTGAGATTGATAACCATATATTGCATTCCTGCAATAAAGAAGTCTAGTTTATGTAAGAAAAGCACAAATCCAAAAACTAAAATTTCTATGTTGAGAAGTTAAAACCAATTACTTTTATGGACATTGGGATCTAAGCTCTGACTCACCAGAAATGGAATATTACTATAGAAGGTATGTTTTGATGATGTGGAATAGTTAATAGCAATTTGATTGCTTTTTTAATTACTGGATCTTTTTAAGCAAATGTAGGGGCCAGCAATTAATTGAAGTCTTCCTGATTAATTTCTATGCGGTCATGAAATTATTGTATTGTTTAGTCTGATCTCTATGAATAAAATCTGTTTTATCGATTATATAGGTATAACTAATTTGTTTAACGAACACACTTTTCAGAAGATCATTATGTGATTTTTTTAAGATCAAGCAATTGTTCATTGGGCCATCAAATGAATGTTAACTTAAACACAGCATTTTTTAAAATTCCATTTATTAAAAAGGGCAATCCGAATCAAATTACTCATTAATTTGAATATCACATGCTCACTTCAAATGTGCATTAATCCCTTAATTGATTTGCCTGTACAGTGAAAAGGCTACTGATCATTGACCACATCTGGTTTGTCCATACGAGATCAATATTTCCCCCTTTCTTGTTTTGATTTGTCCGTATTTTTAAAATATTGAAAGAGAGATTTTATATTTCAATAGATGGCATAGTTTCTCCATGCCATTTAAAAGCATTCTAGCCATTTTCTTTCTTTTTTTTTTTTTTTTTTGTCAATGGATGTCAAAAATATTTTGCATTCTTGAAAGTTTTGCTACATGGTTTTCTGGTTTGTGAATTCTAAACTCTTTAGTTATGGATGATACAATAGATGATGATACTTTATTGTTAGATGCTTATGATTTGGATACAAATTCAGAACTGTCTTGTAATATTCTAGATAATTCTTCAGATGACCAGTGTAGTGAGCTCAGCTCCAATAAAATTTGATTTCTGCTAGAAATTTCATAGAAATTGATGAGGAAAACCCACTTTCTGTGTATCCCAGGTTTAATTTTCATTCAGTTTGTGAGATCTGTATAACAATCTTCACTGTATAAACTCTGTGATTGCAAAAAGCCAAAATGTAGGGGCAATTTTGTTACAGGGTTATAAAATAAAAAAATTGCTTAAATTCATTATTTATCAAAATTTTTTAAAAATTCCTTCATTTTTCCTTTTATACTAAATTAAGACTTTATTATATGCAATAAAAAAGTTTCTTCTTTAAGGAACATTCCTGGACAAAAATTGACCAGTTAATAAATTAAAAAAAAATTTCCATTATATATTTCAGTAAAAATGTCAATCACGTAAATAATTCATCAAATCTCAATAGCAAGTTTTGTAAATCTGGCTAAATGTTTTTGGTGCACAACATTTATTTATATATATATGAAAATAATGGAGAAACTTTTTGTAACTTTGTTAAAAGATTGAATGATAAATAATGCTGTTAAACTTTAGTAATTGTAATTTTATCTTAAATTCTTTCCCAAAAAAAAAAAAAAAATCCTACTTTTTTTAAAAACAATTTTTTCTTTTTTAATTTTATATAATTATATAAATAATTAAATTAAATTAAAAAGGCAAATAAAATTTGTAACATACAACTAACGTTACTTGGAACATATTCTTTTTTTTTAAGTATTTGAATATTTAATAAGTAATGTAAACAACATAATTAAGAAATATTTTATATTCAACAACAATAACTTACCTAGGTCCTTTTGCAATTGTGATATTATCAGGACAACAGCCATAAGGAAATGTTTTGCAAGTACATCCAGCATGAGAAGGTCCCTCAGCAATAGTAATATTATCTGGGCAACATCCATATTTAGATGAATAGCAGCAGCCTTCTTTATTGGGGCCTAATGCTAGAGTTACTCCATCCAAACAGCATCCAAACAAGGAATTTTGGCAGTGTTCAATAAGATCATAATCAACTTTTCTGTCTTCAGATTTAGTTTCATTAACTTTAGAGTTAAAAACAGAGCAGCCGCCGAAATTTGGTCCTTTAGCTGGAGTGATATGATCAGGACAACATCCATATAATGTATTTTGACAATCACTTCCCATTTCTCCACTACCTTCAAAACACCCAAGTAAATCAGGGCCCTCCGCTTGAGTTACACCATCTGGGCAGCAACCATAGGGTGTGAGAATGCAATGTATACTTTCAGATTCTTTAAGAGTTTTGGGGCAACCATACATGTTTTTACCCAAAGCTCTGGTTAAACCATCAGGACAACACCCATACTCTGAATAAAGACAATCTTCTCCTGAAGAGACATCCAATTCACATCCATCATAATCTAGTCCTGTAGCAGATGTAAAACCATCAGGGCAGCAACCATACACTGAAGTTTTACAATCAGATTTACTTTTTGGGCATCCTTCTTTATTTTCCCCAAGTGCAGGTGTGATACCATCAGCACAACAGCCCCAAATAGAATTTTCACAGTGTTCATAGCAATCTGCATGACTTTCAGTTTTAGCTGGAGTTATTCCATCAGGGCAACATCCATAGGCTGTCTCAGAACAGCTGATTACCTTGGAGCAACCCTTACTGAAGTAGAAAGTTAAATAAAATATAAGAGACAAAAGATTACAGAGGAAACACTTAATACACTTAAAGCTGTCTTATAATCTACAATTAAATAACTTTAAAAAGAAACACTTTTGCAATTTATTGCAAGGCAGGCCCAATAATTTTATATAAAAAAAAATCTTATTAAATATAAATTCATTATTTTATTTAGAAAATTTAATTTAAATGTGACAAACAATAAAGATTTCTCAAAAAAATATATCTATAATAAATATCAGTAAACAACTGAATTATTCATAATGATGTAAGAAACAATAAAAAATACAGTTAACATAAACAATACATAATTTCTTGAATAATTAAAATCAAAAACAGTGAATTGTAAAATAAATTAAAAAAATGAAATAACATAAATGAAAAACAGTGCTTGTTAATCTTTTCATAAAGCAAAGAAAAATAACAAATAACAGCTCACTCACCATTATTTATATTAAGAATTTGTAATTTTATATGTGATTTTTATCAATAATTTGTTTAAGGCATTATATTTTTAACATAAAAAAGTAATTAATTTATAAATTTAATGTCTTGAAATTATGATCATTTCCTTTTTCTTAACTTCTACAATTCAAATTGTCTAATAAGTAAAAATTTTTTCTTCAATTGGATTATTTTCCGCTGCCTATATCTTTTTTAAATATTTGGTTGTTCATAGTTATCCTTTCATGCATAAAATATCTGGTAACAGTCTTCATCATAGTTAATTAAAAATGTAGATTTAAAATGAATGGTTACCATGATATTTAGATATTAAAATTATTATGCTATATTCTTAATATTAAAAAAGAATAAAATTTAAAAAACTTTTTTGTTATTACTTAATTTATTTATTAATAACTTTTCGCAAACTACAACTCATTGCCTTATAAAAAAAAAAAAAAAAAAAAAAAAAAACACACACACACTTCAATTTTTTAATTAAACAACGAGTTTTTGCTTAAGTTGTAAAGTAAAAAATCTTATAATTTGCAAATGCTAATACAATAAAGTATTGTAATAATAACTGTAAATAACATATCTTTTTGAATTTATAGCCATTTAGAAATTTTATAAGAAACAACATGAATATTTTTAGAGTATATAAACAAAGTATCAGTTTTTTAAAGTTAAAAAGTGTTTTTAGCCAAAATAAATAATGGCCTTAGATAATTAGAACTGATGCTTCTCAATAAATTAAAGAAATAGTGGAATTTGTTAATCGAAATATTTTTAATTTTTACAGAAAATATTTAAATGGATCATTACTTCAATGGAATAATTGCTAGAAAATAATAAAAGATTATAGAAAACAGTTTCTAATTTTAATAAATACTGTCAGAAAATATAAAATCTGAATCTTTCAATCATAATATATGAAAAATTATATAACAATAAAGTCTCATTATTTACCCAAATGGACCAGATGCTGGTGTAATTCCATCCATGCAACATCCAAATTCTGTTTTCATGCAATTTTGTTTTGAAGTTATGGAAGGACAACCTTCATAATCTGGACCAGCTACAGTGACACCATCTTCACAACAACCATATTTTGATTTATGACAACCTCCTACAATCATTACTTCATCTGAAAAGAATAAGTAAATATTATAAAAATCATATCATATTTTGAGCATGTCACAAAACTTATATGAAGTATTTATATAAAAAACTTATAAATTTCTCCAGTGTTATATATATTCTATAGTTATGGATAAAATAAAAAGCTTTATAATTTATATTATAAACATCTGACAGCAGCTTCAAGTTTAAAATTGTGTATTAATTTTAAATGTAAGAAATTTAAATTAATTAAAGTCCATGTTTTTATCTCAGTAATTTAAAAATGTGTTTTAAAAACTTGTTCAGAAACTTTTTAAATTATCTATATAATATGATATTGTAAAGAAGAATTTAAATGCAACTATAATTAGAAAAATTCTCTTACTTAATAAATTAGGAAAAATTTTCACTTTCAAATATTTTGTTTTTATGTTTGTATATGGAAAGAACAAAACATTTTAAACATCCAAAAAAATTTGAATTTCAAATTATCAACAGTATTATTTTCTTGTGTTCATTGTTACAAGGTTGGAAGTAAAAAAAATGACTTTGCATTGAGCCCATCCAAAAAATCTGCTTGATATCATAAAGAATAGAAAAATGCAAAATTAATATAAATTTACTGGATACAGAGTTTCCATGCTTGAAGGAAATTAAAATATATTGATACAATAAACATTTCATTGGCTTGATTTTTGTAAAGTGTTAAATTCTATAATTTTAAATTAAAATTATACAAGCACAGATTATAATATTCTATTCTTGTTTATATACAATTATCAAGTTAAAATTTTTCTTTCCTGAACAATAGAGTTTACAGGTGAAATTAAAAGAAAAGGCTATATACAATATGAAAATTTAATTATGAGAAACAAAAAATCATGTAAAATAAGCAATTACAAATGGGAAAACTATTTCAAAAATAGAAAAACAGCAATCAGTGAATACATAATATTCACTACGACAAGAAATTAGTATCTGCACACTTCAGAATTATTATTTGCTATGTAACTTCATGTTATTGAAATAATTGACATGGAATCAAAAATACTGAATTGTTTTAAATTTATTTAAATCAAATGATACATTTAAAAAAAATAAGTTTAAAATATAGTATTTTTCAATTTTTTATCAAATTTGCATGTAATGGCATTGTGAGATGTTGATAGCATACTTAACACCAGATCTTTTAATAGCTTACCTTTATACTGATTTCTTGATCTTCGGCCAATAAATGTTACAATATGTACATAAGCAAATGGAATTACTAGATTTATTTATTACAAAATATATATTTGATATCCAGTAAATGTTTACAAATGAAATATATATTCATCAAGTAAAAATTACTAAAAATTTCAAGCAACTATCATTTTCTGAACAAAAGATAATTGTCCAAATTGAATTAAATGAAAGCAACTTTATTGTATAATGTCATACATCAATAATCAATCTTTATTCCTTTCTCAAGCCTAAAAAATTTAATTTTAATGTTTTGAAATTTTTAATTAAAAATATTTTTTTCTCATAAAAATTGATGTTATAAGCATATTGCAAACAAACTTCTTCAAAACTACATCATGGTAGGATAATTCTTTTGATATCGTTCAAATACGCAGACAGAATATTACATCCAGTACATCTATGTATGCACAGGCATAAGGATTTAAGATAATGCACATACAAGCCATCCAGAAGAATTTTGGCTGAGAGTATTTAAAGATGTCAAAAAAATTATCATCCTTTCATGTATGAATACATATAAATAATATGTATGCATATATATAACATGAATAATGTGTGTATATACATTTTAAATTTCCAAATTATACAAATTTTTCACAAAGAAAGAAATTTACAGATAACTTGATAGTTGATAATTGCCAGATAATACACCACATTGGTAGAGAAAATCTTACTCATATTTTAAATACAACTTTTTAGCTGAAGTGATTTATAAAAATGGTAGCAAAAATATAAGCAATTACAAGCATGGCAAAAATAATGTGATAAAATTTACTAAACATATTTAAATACCATATATATTTCTCCCTTAAGATATGATACAGTATTTAATAAACACGCTGTAACAAATTTAATAAACAAAAAAGTAGAATACATTAATTTATTAAAAATCGTAAACAATATAAAAAAAACACTAAAATCTGAAAAAATATTGTACCTTCATCACATGGATGCATATTACACGCTTGCACTTCAAATGGTTGTTGTTGAATATTACATTCATCATGTGGTACAACTAAGTTTTCAGATAAGCACATGACTTTACGATTTTGTTGTCCACCACCACATGGAACTGAGCACTTTAAATATTCAAAAGGAAAGAATTAAAATTTATTTAATGGTTAATTTGTGAAACGATTTCATTTAAGAATTTAACTTAGATTTATAGGAAATAGACTATAATGTACTTACAAGATGATGAAATTACCTGATTTTTAAGAAAGTTTTATTTGTTTCAAATGTTTCATTTTGGGATTTAAGGAAATAAATGAAAAATTACAATTTTTATGTTATAAGTAACTTCCATTGGCTTCATAAATTCATTAGAAATGTTTTTTTTTTTTCTACTTTTTGATAATTAATAAAAAATATATTTTCCAAGTAAAAACAGATTTTATTGATTATTTAATAATATGAAACATTAAATACATTTTTAATTCATATATTTAAAAAGTTAATAGTAAATTTAATTATATAGGTTTTTTTTTAATACCATTTACTTTCATTAGAAACACACAACAGAAAAAATTAACACTGTTTCCAGAATTTCTTAACTGTAAATACTTAATTTTTGTTAAGTTTCTTTGATTACATTAGCCTCCTCTTTTCACAAATATACTTTGACTAATTTTACATTTGCAGAGTTTATAAAATAAATAATTTTCACATATTTAAGATTTGTTATTGACAGCATCTAGCTCAATAAGGTATATTTTACAAAAAATAACATACAATGAATGCTTCTTACACATTATATCAGTAACCAGTTCAAAATGTTTTCTTTTCCATTGATAATTCATATAAATATAGCTTAAATTATTTCTATCATACTAATATGTATATTAACATGCAAACTGTAATATTTTCTTAAACATTTTAAATTAATTTTGAATAAACATTATTAGTATAGATGATCGTGCATTCTTTAACGGCATTAAATATAATGGGATAAATACATTTTTTAAATATATTTGGTTTATAATAATATTAATTTGATTTATAATATTTAATAGTGCTAGTTTATAAATAATATATAATGTTATTCCAGTGATCCCAGCTGAGGATGAAAGATATTTCTTATCTGTAACATGAATAAAAATATTTAAAATCAAATCAGGAGTGAACAGTTTTGCCTGATTGCTTTGACTTTCATAATCATAACATATGATAAAAAGTTTGTATTCAAATGCAGCACAATTTTGAACAAAAAGAATTTAAATACTATGAATTAAGATAATAACTTAACTTCAATACTATGGATAAGATAATAATGGTCAATTTTTTACAGTTTGATTCAAAATATATATTTAAATTAAATTTAATTGTCCTTTTGTTACTACTTTTTATAAAATGTGTTGTAAAAATTACTCCCACAAAATATTTTTAAAATATGATAAATGAGTTTCAAATTATATAAATTAAAGAATCACTAATGAAAGATTATATAAATTAGATTGATATACATATAAATATGATAAAAAATCAAATTGAGTATTTTGTTAATTGTATACTTTATACAAAAAAAGCAAATTTCAAATAATATGTGTTTATTTCTAACAAATAAAATATGGAAAATTACCCGAGTCCAAGGGCCTGTAAACCAAGCCCCTTGGCACTTTTTCCCAAAGCAATCCTCATTCGCTTTCATTTTTTTGGTTTCATTACATAAATTATCTGATACTTTTCGTATTTCTCCATCTTTCCAGGATCCACAAAATACAGTTCTAGATTTCATACCTTTCCCACATTTTGCAGAACACTATTAAAAAACATAAATAAATTAATTGTAATGTTTACTGTAATTGTAATATAAACTGTAATGATATTAATTTTTGCAATAAAAAAAATCTATACTATATACATTTTTTAATAAAACATATTTACCTACAGGAAAATTTCTAATTTTTCTAATATATTCTTATAAACAATTATAACATTATTAATTATAAAGATTTTATTAACATTAATAATTATAAAGTCTATACTCAAAATTATTAAAGTAAATTAAATTCAAAATACTGCAAATATGAAAAAATAATCAGAATAACTTAGTTTTTGATACAATGGAGTTGCAGAATTCAGCTTAGTGAAGAAAACATAGCAACTAAAATCCAGAATCTTAGAACAATTAAAATGTACTTATTGTTCTACTAAAAATATTCACAAGCAAAAAACAATTCTTTAGGATCATGTTAAAGTAATTAGTTGATAAATGAAAATTTTTTCTGTAATTAAATATAATTTTGTTGCTTTAATAGTAAAATTTTAGAATATTACAATTTTATATTATGCAATAGCTTTAATATTCGAACTTTTAGATTTTATTAAAATCCTTGTATAAATATATTTAAAAAGAAGTGAAATTTTAACAAAATATTTCTGTTAAATTTGAAGTTTACAATGTGCTGCTCAACTATAACAAAGTTAAAAAAATGCACTTTGTTTAGAAAAATTTATTGTTATGAATTTATTCAATTGGCTAATGATAATGAAAAATGTGTTTCTAGCAAATAATAAAATAACTATACGTTAAATGTGATAATTGTAGATTTGATTGTGTGATGTAATCATTTTTCTCTTTAAAAAAGGCATTTTTATAATTGATTAAAGTATTTTCTATTTTTTTTTTGGGCCCTTTTATTTTCCTGTTAGGCATCTCTCATAGAAAGAAGGCAGTGAAAAACATTGACAAATAAAGCTAAAACTTTTACATGACTGGGAAATAATATTATGAAATCAAAAAGTTAGATCATATGCCAGTGTAATGAAAGATGATTTTTAGAAGTGAATCAAAATATGATACTTATGAAACCATTGAAACAAAAGTATTATGCCATACAAAGTAATAACTATGGAATTAAATAATTAAGAAATTATGGAAAAGAATCTATAATTCAGTTTTGATGTCATATGAAATATCAAAATCAATCCTTTATTCATTTTTGATGTAAGTATTTAGTCTGATTGAGTGCTTTTATTTAACATCAAATGTGCCAGTGGAAGCATTGTCATGCACAATGTATATATAAGAAAATTATTTCCAGTCAGTTAAAAATAAGTTATGTATTCATAGATTATCACATTTTAAAGAACCTGAAAAATAAATTTGATTCTATTTTTTTTAACTTTTTAATTTGAAGTCTTTACTTTTAATATAATATCTTAACTCCCATTTTGAGAATAACTATAATGGTTGGTTGGGTTTTATGGCACAAGGTTTAAAATGGAAAAGCTGTGCCAGAGAATAACCATAAATCTAAGGAAGCTTTTACACGGATTTATATTTTTTTTAAACATTTATTTATAAATATTAAGGAAAATAGTTTTTATTAATCATTAAATTAAAATTAGGAGTTGAATAATTTTAGCTTTATTTTTCAGAAGTGTATCATGAGAAGTTTTAAAAACAATAAAAAAGATTTGCCTGAACAATTTCAGCTAATATTTTAGTAGTTTTATGGGATACTTCAAAATTTAAGAAACAGAATGTAAAAAAAAAGTCATGAAAAATAAGTAGTAATAATTAAGAATTTCACTGACAGAAAATAAATGCCCTTATTAAAATAAATTATAAAATTTAAATAATTTTCATATTAATTAAAAATCAGCATTGAAAAGAAATAAAAAAAAATTACTTCACTCCATTCAGATGCATGCCACATGTGTTCACAATTTAGCTGATTAGGACATGATCGTTTCAGTTCTGGTTTGATTTTACTTGAACACATCTCATCATCATGTATTTTTCCATCTTGACTGGCACAAAATGCTTCTCGAGACTCCATACTCAAACCACAAACTCCTTCACACTGCAAAATATTCAATATATATAAACGCTGTTGAAGTAAAAGTTTTAGTTTTTTCATCACTTGTGTACACAATGCTTAATATACAGTAGTTTTGTACACACTAAGGACATATGACATAGTTCCCATTTAACCATGAAGCTATAAAAATAGCTTATCTTTTAGCATGCTATCTTTTACAATTAATTAATATTTATGTAAAAATAATAAATAATAGAACCTAATTCCAACATTAGAACTATTGCAAAAACATTAACATTATTGATGATTCAATATTTGTAAAATGGATGATTCACTACTTTAAAATTGATACCAATACTTATAAAAATTCACAAAGAAAGATAGATGAAACAAGGGATAGTTAATTAAGTTATTTACATTTAAGGAAAAATATCAGTATTCTAATTAATTTTTCAAAAGAAATTTTACATTAGAATATATAAAATTTTAGAATAAAATAATAAAAATTAAGATATACGAATTATACAAACTCCCTATAGTTAATAGTCTATATAGATATAAAATGAAAATACTAATTCTAACAAATTTTTCATGGAAAAACTTACACCACTCCACTCAGACACAATCCACTCTGTTTCTTCACATGACCTTAGGATACATTGTCTCTCAGAATTTGGTCTACTAGTTCCACAAAACTCAGAATCAATAATTTTTTCTTGTTCCCCAATTTTCATGACACAAGAAATTTCTCGTTGTTGATGTCCTTCACCACATATCTTGTCACACTATGAATAATGAAATAATAATAAATATAGATGTAATTAATGTGTTATTCCATTGCACTTGAACAATTAAAATTCTTCTTTCATCAAAATGAAAATTTGTACAAGAAAATCCCCAACATTGAGTTATAATTGACTACAAATAGTATGCCTTTATTCAAATTAGTATATGGATTTAATTTATTTTATTTGTTCATGGA
>JAPDSC010028938.1:375298-424858 GCA_026290005.1 Latrodectus geometricus
AAATAAAATTAAATGATTTTAATCACCCATAAATTAAATATTTAAATATTGCAGTAAAAAAAATTAAAAAAAGTTTTAAGAAACATTAATTACTTATCAAATGCTTAAAAAAAATCAAATATTAAGTAAAAATAACAAATTACTAAAAATATACTTACTGATATGAATATAGGTTCTGTAATAGGTCCAGGAGCATGAATATATTCTTTTCCAACATATCCTTGAGGTATTCTTTCATAGTAAAAGTAAGTACCAGCAAATTTTAATTTTCTAGGAAATTCAATTTGCCAATTTCCATTTAAGTAGTAATAACCAGATGAATTTCTCACAGCTGAAATTACCATCAGAAAATAACAGTTAAAATAACTTAATATCATCAAAATTTTCAAAATATGAAGTAAAATAGTTACACTTTTACCAAGATAATTGTTGGTTGGTTCCAGTTCATTGATTTTAATTGTGGTAGCACCAGCTGGTATCAGTATAATGTCATTGTAACCTAAAAATAAATAAGACAATATTAACAAAATATTTAACAGCATAACATATTAATATATGTAAAATTCATCATAAATAAAATATGTTAAATATAGAAATAAAAATTTGTGCATATAAGTTTGAAAGTACATATAATTTAGAACTATGCATTTGTATGTTAGAACTTTGTTAAACTAATTTTGAATATACTTAAAAACTAACTTGCAATATTGAGGATAATACTGCAAATACATAATTAAAACATGATAAATTTACTAAACTTTAAGAAATTGACCTAATTATTAATGTAAGAAATAGTTCACAACAGTTATATGTCAAAATAGTTATATTTATACAGTTATATTTACATGTCAAAATATACATTTTGAAATTATTTTACATTTTAATTTGATTAATAAATAATAGAGAAATAAAAGTTAGTGATAAAATAAAATTTAAAATTAATTCACAATAATCATCACTTTATTTGAAATTTTATTAAATAGTAAGTTAGTATTTTATTCATATATATTTTTTGTTAATTTAGGTTGTAAGATAAAAATTCATTGATTTGTTGCATCAAAAAGCCAAGCACACACATAAACTAAAAGGGTTTTAACAAATATTTCTCAATTTATGTTTAATTAATTTTTATAATGTCATTATTTACCACAAAAAATAAGGTAGGGAAACTTGAGAATCTTTTCTTAGTTGTCATAATTTCAATGATTCATATATTTGTAACTTTTAAGCATTTAAAATTGATTTTAAATGTACATCGATTATAAATCAAGTAATTTATAATTTTAAATTGAACAATATTTATATCTGAAGAATATTATTTAGAAGTAAGCAATGTAAAAGAACTTGCATAAAAAAGAAATTTATAATTATTTTTATCAATATAATGATTGTTTCATTTTAAATGTTATATTCAAATTTCAATAAGTTCAAGCTGAACTACATCAGAAACATTTTTTATAAAATAATTATTTAACACATTTAGAAGATAGTATGCTTCTTGTAATTCAGAACAAAAAGTAGTCAGAGGTTTTTATGAATATCTTTTAACAAAAGTATCTTTGGTGTTGGCGTTAAAATTCTAATTAATTTCAAAGAATAAGTAATTGTATAATTTCTTAAAAATAATATATATGATCATAAAGATAGTGAGATAATGATGGATGTCCAGCATCATTGTTGTTGTTACTATTAAGTGAGAAAATGTACTGAAATAATTTAGCACATAATATATCAATAATTTAAATGTTATGTTCCTGCCAACAAAGAGATGTTCATCATGATTACCACATTAAAAGAATAAATTGACCACATACACTAATAACAGTGAATTGTAAACAAAATTAGATATGGCTATAAAGAGGATGGATATATTATGCATCTTACTTTGTTCCAGAAAAATTAAATAAGCTCTATCATTTTGCAATATATCAATTGTATGCTGAAACAAAATTTGTTAATGAACAGCAATTTTAGATAAAATAAGTTTTTGATGTTATTTTTGAATGGTTTTACACAATCAATAGCTTTCATATAATATACATATCAAAATATTGAAATTTTGTATATTCTTAAATATACAAGACATTAATTTATATCATGATTAAAAGTTTTTACTTATTGTAAAAATTAAAAAACTTGTAGTATTGCATTTGAAAAATACTCATTATGCATATTTTGAAATTTTAAAACAATATTTTATAAACTTACCTACTTGTAGATTTGTTTGATCAAAAATTCCTTCAACTGTTTTGCAATTTGTACCATCTCCACCACATTCTTGACATTTATCTTCCTTTATCTCTGAACCAAGCATCATGTCACACCCAACAGCCTGTTTTAAGTATAAAATGTAAGAGAAGAGAAAGTATAAATTAATTGAAACTGATGAAGAATTACTGATTTGGTTTGGGTTTTATGGCGCAAGGCCCATAAAGATTTACTGAATCATTTGATATAATTGCAAAATATTTAAGCAAACACTTAAGTATCCTAATTATATCAGTGAGAGAATATTACATCCAATATATTTTTAACAAACATTTTTGAACCAAAGCTCCTAGTTCTAATACAAATTTTATAATTTAGAAGTAAAATATCCAATAAAATTTATTATTCCATATAAATATAAAATATATTTAATATAAATACTGTAGAAAATTGAATAATTACTACAAGTGAGATAAATTTATAATTCTAGGTAAATATTTTTAACCTATATTTTAAAACTTTTCTTATTCCACCTTAAATGTATTCCCCATAACGTTTTGAAGTAAATAAAAATTAATATTGTACAATGATAATGTAGATTAGGCTTGAATCTATAATCATTTTTAAATTACCATCTTTTTAGTTATCATCTAAGTTAATTATGAAGAAAATAATTATTATGAAAATGTTATGAAAAAATAATTTGATTATTTATGATCATTCAAATACTATGAATTTTATTTATAACAAAATATTTTGTAAATATCAAATGTTATTATATTAATGTTTTTATTTAACTTGAAATATGTGTTTTGCTTAGAACAGCAGAGTTCCAACATAAATTTAGGCAATATAAAATAATACCTTAAAATTTGACAAACCTTTTTTTTTTATTCATTATAATTAAAAAAATTTTTCAGGATAAAATATCAAAATTTAGACATAAAGAATTCCCAAATTTAAAGTTATAAAAATTTTAGTAATAAACAAAAACAAATTATTTTATATATCTTAATATTCAAGTTGTTTTGATATTTTGAATGATGAATCTATTTAATTTACTTAAACAAAAAAATATTTAATTTTGAGTTCAATTTTAAATTTTTGTTCAAAAATATTTTAATATCAATTTTAAATTTTTGTTCAAAAATTAGTTTTCAAAAATATTCTTAATACAAATTACTTTATACAACAATATGTTTAATATTATGATATCAATTACCTTACGATTTTAGTTTCATCTAAAGTTTGGCTATTGTTTTATGATCATTCATAAAATTTAAATTATGAATAGTTAAAGGATTCCTATATTTTATGATATATATCATTAAAAGTATCTACAATAAGATCATAAGTAAGAAATGATCTTTAAGTCATTAAGTTTAAGAATATTCTTCAGGAGGCCTCTTTAAACTCTTTTTTTCTATGGTAATTGTTTGGTGAAAGTGTTACTACAAATTAGTTCATGATAAAATTTGAAATTTTTCTATTCCCATAGTTATTTGATTTCATTGTTAATTAAAATTTACAAAAAAAGAAATGGAAAAGCATTTTACCATACAAATTCCTTGAACACATATGTCCATGGAATCTTCTCTACACCTTGTACCATCAACAACAGCTTGAGAATGTCGATAGTAAAATTTATCTCCACCTTTTGGCATGCAGTTGAGTTCACATTCATTATAGCCTATCAAATTAAAGGTTTCTTTAATTTTTTTTTATCAACATATGTACTTATTTAAAGAAAAGTAAAAAATTAGTTTAAAAACATAAAATTTATAATTAAGATAATTTAAACAGCTGGGCATGAGCTTCAAATTCAAATATTTTAATGTTTCTAAGAACTTAAATAATTATTTGAGCTTAACATATTACGCTTAATATTTATTTTATGTTGATAAGTAATGTTATCAAAACATTAATAATTATAATAAAAGTTTTATTTATAAAAACGATAATTTTTCTGAAAAAATATATTTAAATGTTAACTTAAACTTAAATGTTAACTACATTAAAATTTTTTAAATAAAAACTTTTTCATATATTTATTCTTTCGTAGACTAATATTTTCCATGATCATTTTTAACATTATTCGTTTAACTCGGTAAAACTATATTTTAGGGTGTCCCCTTGGCAAATATGGTGATTTTTGTTTGGCTATCAATTTAATTTGCATTTTGGGGGGCACAGAACAATTAATTGCTCTGTTGCAATCAGAATACGATTGGGTTTTGCCCAGATTGGCGTTCAATCGCGATCACAACTTGGCGAGAACCAAAGGGGCACACTAAAGTATAGTCAAACCGCTTAACTCAAATAGTTTAAGGTTGTAAGATATTATTGACATAAATATAACACATTTTGGAGGAAATCTTTTACAGCTGTACGGTGAAATCTGTGGCCAAACTTAGCTTTGTAATTTTATACAGTTTTTAACTAAATGAAATTGAATATTAAAATAATATATATTACAAATATTAGCAATTTTGTTTTTCAAGAGCCAAATATATTTATAAAATTTCTTTAAAATTATTTAATTTATAGTTTATGGGTAATATTCCTATAAACGAAGTAATATTACCTATAAAATATTATTCATAAACTCAAAAAAAAAAAAAAAAAATGAATCAGACAATTTAAGACTATACGTACCATGTTTTTCTGCATAAAATCCACGGATTAAGTGTTAAAAAAAGTTTCGAATTTCTTTGTGCATATTATACGTCGCCGCGGATAATCGGATAAAAATAACTTTCTCCATCTTTCTGATGGAACTTAGAAGAAAGTTTTGAAAGAAATGCTGTTTATGTTTTGTAAAATAAATAACAGGTGGCGCCACGACATAATTGACTTATTTCAGCTATAATCTGTTTTATCCAATTACGTTCAAGAATGAATTCCTCGGAAAGATATCATAGTTGCAATTAGCTAACAACAATTCGTATTTTGTTTTGACGTTTGCGGCTTGATTCAGAAAATATTCAAATTAGTGTATCGTCATATGGTAGCGAAAACGTTTAGTGATACAGTTTATTTTAAATTAAAAGCTATAGCGACGTCATATAAAAAAATGGCAACAAATGTATTGATGTGAAGTGAAAAACAAAGCATGGGAAGTACAAAAGAAAAATGTATCCATTACGAAATTTGAAAATAATCCATTTCTTTCATTTAATTATCAACGAAACAAATATATATTTTTAAAATATGTCTAATCTCGTTTTAAAAATTATCAGAAACTAAAAATTGTTAAGTTTTACAAGAATCTTCTCTGAATTATCACTCTAGATTGTCTCCTGTTTTCATCTCAGTTTATCGCATTACGTTGAGGTGAATCCAAACAGATCTTGTTCATAATGTTTTTTTATATTTTTTCTGAGCAATTTATTATATTTTTAATAATATTGTTTATTTTATGTTACACCCACATTATACGCATTAGATAATTTCGACTATCGCCGAATAAAATTGCCGAGGACTATGTTGTTGCAGATTATGTGACACTTTATTTTTCCGTTTATTTGAAAAAAATATATATATATTGAATGTAGTTAAATCGAATATTGTTTTCTATATATTATAAATTCCTATATATTATAAACGATTATTTCATTATAAATTTATTTGAAAATAAAATAATTTATTAAGCAAAAAATAATTTTAAATTTGAGAACATAATTGTTTTTTCCTTTTCTAAATTTTTTTTTCCTACAAAAAATAAAAAGTAAATTTATTTTATTTACACATATTTAAATTACCCTTTCTATTATATTCGTAAAGGAATTTTTCATAAGACTATATAATACAATTTTTATTTTAATTTATTTCACTACTTTCAATTTTAATCATAATGTGTTTTCATAAGCAATATGCCTTCATAAAATTTAACCCTTATATCTTTCATCAATTTCTTCATAGTAATTAAAGCTCTCATGACTTTCTTAATTCTAATTAAAATGAAATTTATATTTTAATTATTGTATTATTAACATACTTTTCATATGCATAGTAAAAAAAAAAGTTTGCGTTAATCCTAAAATCGTTATGGATGTCAAATGTACCTGTATATTCCTGTATTCCTGTAAAATCCTGTATATTACTGTACCGGAATAAATTCTAGCAACTGTATGATGTAAATTGTTGCATGAATGCATTAAATTTGTTTGAAGTTTTAGTAAACCTAAGAGCTTTAACTGTTTTTTTATTAATTTATTAATTTTTTTATTCACTTGATTAAAAGAAAATTTAAAAAAATTAGTTATGTACATTTTATTCACAAAGTATGGACATTAGCTTTGATTTTCATTTTACTTTTGCTCTAATTAAGTCTCTAGTCTTAATTTTGCTATAATGGGATTTTTAAAAACCAGATATTATGTGAAGTGACATAATTTAGGTTGTTGAAATAACTGCAGCACTTAATGCACAATTTAGGAACCGTGTTAAACCAGCACTGGCTCCTAGGATTTTACCAAAAGTTTTTCTAATAAAGTAATGAATGGTTTTAAATCAAATAAGAAAATTAAACTGAACTAATAAAATTTTTTAATAAAGTATTTAAAAATTATCTATAATAATAAAAGCAAGTGTAATGTGTCTGTCCGTTTGTCTGACCGAGCTCTCCAGCCAAATCTATCGCACGCAGGGACCTGGAATTTTTTACACGGAAGAACAAAGGGGGCTGGCAACCAGACCTCGAAGCCCGATTTTCGATTTTTGAATTAGAAAAATTTAAAAAAAATTATTTATAAAACTTCTCGAGATCGCTGCTCGCCGATAGCTGATTCCGGGGTTATGGATAGATAATAAAAGCAAGTGTAATGTGTCTGTCTGTCTGTCCATTTGAAATTTGTTCGTTACCAATGTCAAATTATGGTAAAACTATACTTTAAGGTGGCCCCTTGGCAAACATGGCGATTTTTGTTTGGCTATCGTTTTTATTGGCGATTTTTGTTGGCACAGACAATGAATTCCCCTGTTGCTATCGGAATATGATTGGGGTTTGCCCGGCTTGACGATCAATCGCGATTACAACTTTGCGAGAATCAAAGAGGCACCATAAAGTATATTCCTAATTTGAATGTTGTTAGCTTGGTTGTTTAAAAATGCCGCCATTTCCCCTATTTTTACATGATTGTTATTAACTGGAAAAAAAGAAATAAAAGTTTCATTCATTTAATGTCGCTGAATTCGGATAACTATTCCCTTTTTGACTAAAAATTTAGTCAAAGGCAACCTCTATGATTATAATGATTTCTTTTACTGAAATTCGGAAAGTTTTCATCATTCGCACTTACAATATGAAATAACTTTAATTTGAATCGAAGTTGATCTATAACGTAGTAAGTTTCATTGAATATAAATTAATGTTTTGATTGCTATCAATATTAAATCCGACATCAATTTTGAAACATGGAATATTATTGTATTAGTCTGCAATAATATAAACATGTAAGAAGTACAACAGCGGTAAGTTATGATAGGAACCATTTTCCTATTAACTGAGAAACTAGCACCCTCTATTCCAAACTTTACAGAAATTTCTAGACGTTTCCAGAAGTAAAAATTGTTACAGTTATTTAAAACTGTAAAGGCTGGTTTGAACATCCACGTGAGAAGGTGCTACGTGGATATGATACGCGAGTGAAGTGAGACAATTTGCAGAATTTCACATTCTAATTTTGATTTGATAAGCTGCGTTACTGCATAGTTTACTTAAAGCAAAAAATTCATCACATATTTTCATTTGAGTATTTAATTCCCGTGGGTGAAGAAATGGATCCTAAAAAGCCTGAAGAAAAACCTGGTGAGAAAAAACCCGGACAGCCTGATGATAAAGGAGGAAAACCAGGAGAAAAGAAACCTGGGGAAGAAAAAACTCCACCTACAAAGTAGAGGATCAGCTTTTATGGAAGAATAAAAAAAAAAAAAAAAATGAAGCCAAAATTATGAGTGAGTGATAAAATGTTATTATTTATGTTTTAGAGAATAACTTATAATAATCAAGATGAAATCTTAATTTTGCATTTTAAAATTTGGACTTTACTTACCCTTATAATTTTTTCCGCCTTTAATAATTTCGGTTAATTCCCAGTGAACGGTACGCTCCTTATACGGTACGCATATATACAACGGTAATCTATAATAATAAAAGCAAGTGTAATGTGTCTGTCTGTCCATTTGTCTGACCGAGCTCTCCAGCCAAATCTATCGCACGCAGGGACCTGGAATTTTTTACACGGAAGCACTAAGGGGCTGGCCACCAGACCTCGAAGCCCGATTTTCGATTTTTGAATTAGAAAAATTTTTAAAAAAATTATTTATAAAACTTCTTCTCGAGATCGCTGCTCGCCGATAGCTGATTCCGGGGTTATAGATAGATAATAAAAGCAAGTGTAATGTGTCTGTGTAATGTGCAAGTGTAATGTGTCCGGATTATTATAGTTATAGATCTATAATAATAAAAGCAAGTGTAATGTGTCTGTCTGTCTGTCTGCCTGTCTGTCCATTTGTCTGACCGAGCTCTCCAGTCAAATCTATCGCACGTAGGGACCTGGAATTTTTTACACGGAAGCACAAAGGGGCTGGCCACCAGACCTCGAAGCTCGATTTTCGATTTTTGAATTAGAAAAATTTTAAAAAAATTATTTATAAAACTTCTTCTCGAGATCACTGCTCGCCGATAGCTGATTCCTGGGTTGTACCAGCTCCTTTTGAGAAACAATTCTGGCGACCATCTTTTGGAAAATTTTCCGTTTAAAATATTTAGGATATATTGTTCCTTTTTATCGACGGGGAATGTTGTGTGTGGGGGGGGGGGAAGAGAGAGAGACAGTCTACGTGTCCTACACTACTATTCCTGCGCTATTCACTTATCTGCATTTTCTAAATGCACGGGCAACGCCGGCGGGTACAGCTAGTATGGATATATAATAATACCGCAACTATTATAACAAGTTGCAGTACATAATTAATACCGCAACTATATATTATAAGTATGCATTATCGATTAAACTAACCGAAACTACATGCAATGTTTATGAACTGAAAACCATAATAAGATTAAAAAAAATATTTAAATACAAAATATATGGTGACGAGAAAATTAAATTGATCTAGATATTTTTAAAAATTCTTTAATGATTATCTTTAGATTATGGTATGATGAGCTCTAATATCTTCATTAAAAATAATAACAGTAGGAAACAAAGGAATAACAGTAGTTACGAAATAACAATAATATAAAATCGTAGTACTTATTAAAAAAAACTATCTGCAAATAAAAAGGACATAATTAATTTTATTATAAATAAAAATACCCTTCAAACTTGTGTCCATTTTTAAAAACACTATTACAATGTAGTTTAACAGGAGCAATTATATCAGTAATACTCAAGTCATTAAATAAAAGTACTCTTAAAATAATTACAAATACCTTTTTTGTAAGGAATCCAAGTAAAATATTTTCCGCCAAATGGTATAGAATCAAATTTGGAACACTGCTCTTCACGAAAATCACGAGAACCTTCCGGACAATCCTAATCAGCGAAGAAAATACTTATGAAATAGTTACTCATTTAGAGTTTTTATTGTTTATAGCACATAGAAACACTTGGTACTGACATATTAGCATCACCATGGCATTTTAAATAGAACAAACTTCGAAGAAATGTTCTTAATATCAAAAAAATTATTTTTCTAATTACAAGTATATTTTTCATAACTAGAAAAATAAATTATCTAATTATAGGTTGAATGTTAATTTTTTCTAAGTTTTGGCTCAAAATTGGTTGCGGTGATGCTAATACATAAGTACCAAACAGTTCTACTAAACATTAGTAGTGAAGTCAAAAACATTTATTAACGAATGAAACTTTGTTATGTTTAACAAAAGTAATAATAAGGAATGTCTATATATTCATAAGAAATTTTCTATTATATTTTATGAATTTTTTACTTATTAAAATATTTTCGTAAATTAATTTTAATTAATCACTGAACAAATTTTTTATAAACGTAATGTTTAGTAATGAGTGAATCTTTTTCCTGTAAAATAATAAAAATGGAAGCACTTGTGCTTTCCATACAAGAGTTAAAAGTTATTGAAAGATGAACAGCATTCAGATAAGATTAATTGAAACTAAAAGAGAGGTAAATTGAAAAACTATTAACAAATTAGATGGAAAAACAATTTCGTTGAAAATGTGGCAGGATTCAGACTTGTTCTCAAAATATTTAAAATAAACAGCTAGCATGTTTTAAGTAAAATACTAAAACATTAATTATTATGTACTTGTGAATTATCCTATCAACTTTTTTCGCCATGAAAATATTCAATGAATTTAGAAAATTTAAAAAAAATTAATATTTTTTTTTAAATGTTAAAGAAAAGCAATAGTTTACACATATCTTCATTGCAACAATTAGATAAAAAAAAAACTATTTATAATCCACGTGGTGCTAAATATCATCGTTAAAAGCTTTTTTTTTTTTTTTTTTTTGCCAAATTCATAACTTAAATATTTTTTTAAAAATGAATTATTTAGCAAAATTTTTAAATTAAAAATATTTCGCCTTTTTATTTTTAATAAATAAAATATAGTTATAAAATTTACTTACTTGAATATTGCATGATAAATATCTTTTACTAGCTCCTTTACATGCATGAGTTCCATTTTGCCTTGAAACAAATAGTAAATATAAAAAAAAATAATTTTTGAAACTACAAGCACATATAAAAAAATTAAGTATAATTTTTATATATTGAAATACCAATGATTTCTTTTTAACCATTTTATAATACACTAAATATTATATAACAGGAAATTCACGTAAATTAAAAATTTAATAAAAAATAAACAAAATTATAGGGTACTTACGTATTATGAAGACTACTAGATATTTACTAAAACTGTGGTAAAAATAATATAATAATTAATTTAATCGCTAATATAGGCTAAAGAGGGTGCTAAAATAAAGAATATATTTTAAACCGCGATAATCTCGCCAATAAAAATTTTATCGCAAAATATTAACAAGGTAGTTTCACCATTGTACGTAAGTATCAATTTTAATTCGTTTTTTTTTTTTTTTTTTTTTTTTTTTTTTAAATAGTGTTTTGATATTTATTACCTTTAGGTCAATTTCATTTAAACTTATAAATGTGGGCACTTCATTTTGTATGTTGAGTAAATTGATGATAGATATAATTTATTAAATATACATTTAATAATTATTTTAATTTACCATCACTAGTTAAATAATTTTAAAATCTATAATATTTAATAACAATAATAGTATTAATTATATTGTTATGTACTCATTTTATGACATAGAATATAAATTAACTAACCGAAAATAATGGGGTTGAGACTAGGTGCCAGTACAGGATATAAAATGCGCCTAACTGGCTTATCCAGTCAGAATGCGTTTGTATGATATAACTTTCGTTTTTTAACGTAACCTGATTGTGTACAAGTGTGAAATTTGTTTTTTGTTCTTATTAACCCTTGAAGCATTTGATTAGTAATGTGTTTTTATTTTATTACAGTCTAAGCTTTTGAAGTAGATGATTTAATTAATGTCTATGTGTGTTTTTAATTTTTTTTAAAGTTAAATTTCTGGTGATTAGTTTGCAGTGAATTTTTTATTTTATATTTTTAAGTAAAAATTTATTTTGAAAGTTCAAAGAATAAATTTATTTTCATATCGTTTTGATCATTTTGAAATTTTATTTCGAATTATTCTTTTTCTTCGAGGAGTATATATGGCCACCACAGACCAAGATATTGGTCTGTGATAATATATGAGATATTGGTCTGTGATGACCATGTAATCATTCCGAGAATATCATGAATGAATTTTTGGGAGGTATAAAATCTGTTATCTGACCGGTGCTGACGATTCTACAAGCAGCAAAGATTAGATGAGTTATTTTATTTTATATTTTTTTAATATTGCTGTTTTATGTAATTTATTAAGTATTGTATATATAAACACATTTCATATATTTGTGTTTATACTTATTCAGAATATATATAGTAATAATTGATTATAAGCTCTGGCTTTTTGTAAGAATGCATATTTACGTTACAGAATTATTTTATTGCTCGGTTTAAATCGGAGTTAGATTATACTGCAATGAATTTTTTTTTCAAACTGACCCGGTAAATTAAAATTTGAGTTTTCATAAAAATGCATTTTATTTACATAATAAATCTTGCTTTATTGCCCGATTCGATGCACAGTCCAAGATTGCTACACTGATATTTTTAAGGTGGGCGCCACTGCCTGGTTAATTAAAATTCGAGTTTTCATAAAAATGCATTTTTATTTATGTTATAGATTTAGTTTTATTGCCCCATCATAACCCGTTAACTGCATGATGCTTAGTTTATATTTATTTTTTATCATGTTCTCCTTGTAAAATTAGTTTCCAGTTATTAGCATTTTAATATAGTAAGTAATTATAATGAAGTATTTGATATTTAAAATAGCACGCGATTGTGAAGTTGAACTTTGAGCACGATCAGTGTTTGGTAACCGGATATTGCGAGTAGGGACGTAATTTAGGTTAGAAAAATAACTGTGCAACGCTTGGCGCGAAAATCGGAAATTGCAAATTTGTACAGTTATTCAGTTTTTTACCAAAAAAGGTATATCCTGCATGGCTCATACATTTATTAAATGAAATGAAATTTAAATATAATTTTATATGCCTGTTGAAACTCCTCGCGTTTGAGGACCATCGGTTGGGTGCGGTTTTTCCGCATTTCTCTGGGGAGTACTCGTCGGTCTCTATCTCCCAGTTTCGTTGGTCTGCCGACTCGAGGCACATTCCGACAATTACCGCTCACCTTCCACTTATTAATCACATAGGCCACTGTCGATTTTGGGTACTTCAAATTGCTAGATATGTCCCTTAAGGATTGGCCACATTTCTGATACCCATAATTATACCTTTCTCGAAATCAGAGAGCTCTGAACTGCGCGGCATCTTGCATGCGACTAATGCCGATGCTATTTTCTACACGATATATACCGGTGGAGGCCGTAACGTACCTCAAGACCGCTGATATCATCATTTGCATGGGTGTCCAAATACTTATTGGTAGACAGTGTATTATGCTGGTCACTTCATAGTATATTTAAAATTAAAATAAAAGTAACAACAGAGAACTTTGAGCACGTATTTGTGTTTTTATCAATATGAATACAATTCTTATTCTGTTTGTCCTCGAATTTTTGGTCGGGGTTGAATTCAGAACAATTGGACGGAATGGAGTGTCTTATATCAGGATGTTGGTTTCTGGCTAATTTAAAACAAACGCCAATTATCATTTTGAAATCCTTTTTTCTGAATAAGACCCGATTGAAAATACACTGGAACGAAAGGGAATATTTTAATGGGGGGAAAATACTTCGTTTTTTGGCATAAATAGAAATACAATAACACACATACCATGTTGTAGAACATGTTCGCGTCTGAAAAGCTACTCCTCCGCCACAAGTTCTGGAACATTCACTAATTTCACCCCATTCATTCCATGGTCCTTGATCTTCTGAATCGGAATGTAAACCCACAGCGATGCTACCATCTGGAAATTTGTGGTGTGTAACGTGGCGTTTTCTATGGCGAGTCTGTATACAAAAATAATGATTGTATTAAGAAAATTATTTTGTGAGAGAGAACCTAAGAAGAAATCAAAAATAAGATTACTTCACAATAACTATAAATCTAGGCTGTTTCTAGATATTTTATTTCAATTTATTAATATTTATTTATCATTTGTTTTTTATTTCCATACTTTGTACATTTTGCGCTTCAAAAAATAACAAAAAAAATATATATATTTATGTGAATCTATATAAATCATAAATCTCACCAGTCTTGCTTATAGATTGATATATATATATATATTCACACTTAGCAACAGAAACAAGAATTTTCACTTTTTTTTATATTAAAAATGAATTAATTTAAAGCTAGTTCTGCACACTGTGCTTTCTTTTACAGATTTAATAATCTTTCTTTTGTAGAAATATAAGTAAAAAATATCTGAAGAAGCATACATAATTTATTTTTTAAAAACAGTTTATGAAGAAAGTTTCAACATTATTAATATATTTAAATATAATATTTAATAATGAAATTGTGTGTGAGAAACTAAATCCCTTCAGTTTTATTTACCAGTATTATTTATTATATATATTTTTTATATATATTTTAAAGAATTGACTTAGTCTTTCAGATGTTTAATTACACATACATAATATACAGCATTTTCTTAGTGATAAAATTCTATTTTGTTTATTTATGGCATATTAATAAGATTTCTCTGCTTCTAAAATTTGCATTGATTATTTTTCAATAATGAATGCAAGTTTAAGAGAAATATTTCAATCTGAATGATATTACATATACTTAGACAAAATAAGAGAATTATAATGGTATAAAATTCTTTATTCATTATTCAAATTTATTGTATTTTTATATATTATTCAATATATAGATATAAAATATTTCTGAAACCGAGTGCGTAGTAGTTAGGCTTCGCTCTCCTAAGACACAGGTCGCAGGTTCCATCCTAGGACACATTTCATCCTTTCAGTGGGTCGATGAAATTGAATACCAAGCATAACTGAGAGCTAAACACTGGGAGTTTCGCGCTAGGCTGACCGCCTAGCCAGGGTGTATTGTTGCACCCCAGTGCTCTAGTTCAACGAAAAAAGATATGGGCACTGTAGTCCTAGGGATCCATATTGGCCGTCGTGCCACTGAGAAAAAACAAAAGTTTTATTCTCGCGAAAAGCTTTATTCGAATTAACTTTTGTAAATTGGGCTTTTCCAGTGTGATTTCCTCAAGCTCTGACTGTGAGAATGATAAATATAATTTCTATGAAATTACTAATTAATTCTGCATCCCCTTTGCAATTCAATCTGCCAACCTTATAGAAATTAAATATTTTTGTACTATTGGTAATTACATACTGAGAGCTTGAGAACATATGTTTTTTTAACTATGCATTAAATCGCTTTAAAAATAGATCGCAAATTTCTTATCAGAATATATATTCCAGTTTAAAATAGCTCTAAAATAGCAGTGTACCTGATTTAAAAGATGAGTTTTAATGGAAGACTAGATTTGCACTTAAGAGTTGCAAATACAGAATTGGTTAGTGACTTCTAACAGTTACACTTTAATTTTATGCTTTTAAGTGGTATATGTGAACTCATATAACACTTTATTAACATGTAATCCAAATTTTTTTTATGTATTTTCCTCTTATATATTTCCAAATTTCCTTATATAGATTTTTAGAAGAATATTATACAGAGAGACGAGAACGTATATAATTCATGATATTTTTGGCAGCTCATATGTTGTGACTTAGCTAAATGAGGTGCTCGTACAGACTTCTAGTCGATGCAATATGACGACGCCCAACACCATAAGTTTGACATTATTATGACACCCGGTAAGAACAGATGCGTATCTAACAGATACGCCCCCATATCATGCCTCGCCTTCTGAAGTATGCAACGAAAAATCTCATTTATTACATCGACCTCAGATGGTACAAGATAAAACTGAATCGTGCCCTCGTAAAGAAGCTCACTTTCTGTGTGGTGCAACTCCGGTTATCCGATGCCTCGCCTTTATAGCCTAAGATGGAACATAATTCAAAATACATCATCTTCAGAAGGAAATAACTCCAAAAAAATAGTCTTTAGTGATCGGAAGCATCGTAAAAATGAATTTGATTTGTAGTCTCTTGTGCTCACTTCGTTATTGTAAGCATCGCAATGTGGGTCCAGTATGTGGGATTTTAAAGTTGCTATTGAGATACATCAGCAATTTATTTATTGGAGATGCAGCAATAAAGATCCAGAATTAAGTTGTAAAATATTTCTGAAGATTATTTTGGAAAATTTTTATGTTGACATTTCTTTGTAATACTTGTTAAAATAGTTCCTTGTATTTCATTAGTGTTTTCATACAGAGAAATCAAATACTATATGCTGAATTTTTCATTTTTCTTCCTCTCTCAAAATAATTCATTTTTATAATTTTTAATATTATAAATACTTTTTTTAAAGTGTTATCATAATCATTTTTTTAATGTATTTTGGAAACATATTAATTATCAATATTAATGCTTTATAGTTTCGATAATCTGTATGAAATTATTCGTATAGTAGATTTCAGTTATTGCTGAAATCAGATCTGTTATTTTTTCCCCTATTAGAATTACGGAAGTAGTTAATTAAGTGCTCTTAAAGGACCTCTTCAGAAAAGAAATTGCTGCCAACAGTGTAACGGAAATTCCTTCACGGGTTAGTCAAAGAATCGTATCTCTAATTAAATTTAACAGTCATGCATAAAGAAAATTCAAATCCCATGATAAAAAAATAATTATTAATTAGAATAATTAGGAGTTATTTTGTACACAAAAACATATTTAAACCAGTTCTCGTATTATTTGTGCATATAACAAAAATAATCCAATCTATTAAAATATAAGACTTAGGTATAAGCATGACTGCCCGTTTTTAAATATTTATTGAAATATAATGCAAAATTTAATTCATACTTTATCAGAAGAGTAAAAAGACTTTTGATGAAGAATGAATTAAATTTAACAATTATATTCTAATTAATATCGATTTTTCGATTAAAATATAGCATCATATAAAAAGATTAAAAAGAGTTATTTAAAATTTTTTGTTCGTTTCATATATCATTTTTTATTTTAATGTTCAATTTTAGTTATTTTAATCATTTATATGAAAACATGAAATGCTAAAAACAAGTTATAAATAGCAATAACCTGTTAGAATTAATCAGAGCTTGATTCGCGAATTTTATCAATTGAAATAAAAATATTTTTAACTTGAAATATTCTTTAATAGATAGAAAATATGATATTTTAAAAAAAAAAGAATAATCAATGAAAGTCATTTGATCACTAACTCAACTCAATTTTTAAGGACAAGCTGGATTAAAGTAACTTTCAGTGTTTTAATTATTTTATATAGGAATAAATAAATCCATCCATACCAGAATTTTAAACAATTATTGTATACATTAACTGGGTGCATAATTTTATAAATTTATTTATAAAATTTTGCATTATATAAGATTAGCAGTTTAATATACTACCTTAACAAAGTTTTGACAAACTAAAATTAATATTTTAATTCCAGTTTATTGAAATTAAAAAAGGAATTTTTCGAACAAATATTTTATTTTAATTGAAAAGTCAAATATGCTGAAATAATAAATTATCCTTTGGATTGTTATTGAATTTAAATAAATTTTCAAGTTCATGAAAATATATCGATTCTTTTCATTAGTTAAAGAACTATTTTCGGGAAAACTTTATGCTTAAAAAATATTTATTATTTACCATTAACATTTATGAAAAGTTTTTTCTTTTCCTAGATTTTTACGAATATAGTTTTAATTAAAAGCTTTTCGTACATACTCATATACATGTATGTACGAAAAGTTAAAATTTTAGATTTTATCATAATCTTAAAAAACAAATTTTTAAAAGAATTTCTCAGAAAAAATTATGTAAAAATATAAATGGAAGAATGTGAAAAGATCACAAGTTTTGATATTTCTTTGTTATTAGTTGTTGAAAAATTAAGTTTAGCAAATTATATTGAAATTTAAGTAACACTGGCGTGTACACTTACATTCTTTATTTCGTTATTTCAATTTATTCAAAATAATTTTTTCAACGCACGTCTTTCAAATACTCATTTTATTTTGACACACAATTATGACCGATTCTTATATCATGTTCTGATTATTATATTTTAACAATTGCAGAGTTGTAGTCATATATACTAAAAATTTTAATTAAATTACTTAAAATTTTTCTCTGTTTTTAAAAATATTTTAGTTATTGGATAAATTTTTTTTCTGCTGATCTCATGAGCGCATCAGAAGTATTTTTCACTTAGTCCAATAAACAGCCTTATCTCTATATTTTATCCTAAATTACGTTCAAATTTTAAAACTTTAAAATGAAGAAAATAAGAAATATATAATTTCTAGCAAAATTTAAGAACTGTGAATATTATAGTAAAATGAAAAACATTTCAAGAGCTGTTGTTTTGTAGCCATTAGTTGCTGAAAAATTAAAAAAAATATTAAATTTAAATGATATATACATTTACATTCCTTATTTCATTGCTTCAGTTTATTCAAAATACTTTTATCGATAAACACTTCCTTAAAACTCGCTTTATTCTACAGCATACAATTACGTTGAATTTTATTATAATATCACTTCCTATATTATTATGTCTTAAACAATTATAGAATTATAATAGTTAATAACAGTATTGAAAAATTATTTCGCCAGCTTTAAAAAACATTTTATTCGTTGAAGAAACAATTTATTTCTGCCGGCCTCACGAACAAATCGGAAGATTGCTTTATTTAGTTCTATTAACACCTTTATCTTCGCCATTTATCTCAAATTATTCTCTTTATATTTACGACGACTAGGCAGAGCATGAGAATTTTCACCTGCCTCATTATGCCGATTGCAACCCAGATTCAACTCCGCTGCATTTATTTTCACAGATTTTATCATCATAAGCTTGAAATAATCGACGCTAAAAGAGCATGAAGAGTGAAGAGTTATTTTCAACAACGCGCTTCAAAAAAAATTCTCGATAGCTCTTGGTATGTTAAGCACTTAAATGCGAGCATGACAGGTGTAAAATTTTTCTATTATATGCATGGGATATAATTCATCAATTAAATTCAATTTTAAAGCATGCGATATGTTTTATTTTTCATTATATCAAATTAATCTTATAATTTTTCCTATTTTAAATTTCATACCTATAATGTGTGCATTGTAAATAAATGTATTTATTAATAAAGAGGAAAAATATATAATGTGTGATTATAACTTTAAAAAATTCAATCTTACTAACAAACGATTATAAATTGGGGACTGTTAAACATATAGTAATAAAATGGAAATTTGGAAAAGATTGAGATTCTTCATTGTAAGAACAAATAAATGGTGTTTGTTTCTTGTTAAGAAGATAGATTAATTGTGAAATGAAATTGTAAAATTAATAATATAATTTTACAAATTGTTCAAGAATCCTTTTTTCCATGTATCCATACATTATAAAATTATTTATTTCAATATATAATTTTATTTTAATAATATATATTAAATTTCCATTTAATTATATATTACATATATTTCTCATATGCCAAATACTCCGTCATGTCCGTATACACTTCATTGTAATCTCTCAATAGCAGACATAACATTTTGGTCTCAATTTTTGGTATTTAAATAATGTATTTAACTCTGTAAATAATAGGAGCATTCATATTGATAGCTTTGATAACCATAGTTTAAAGATTCTATTGTATTATAATAAGACGTATTAGAACACAAGAAGAAATATTAGCATATGATTGTATAAAAAAATAACATGAAACTGAAATAGATATCTATGATTATAAACACTAAAAATAAGACAGTGAAAGAATAATAAATTCATTTTGTTTAAACTGTAGTTATTAATTTTGTGTTTTTTATAAATATATCAAATTAATAAAAATATATTTCTTAAGAATTGTAATTTTGTACTGAAATTGCTTAATTGATGGGGATACTGAATTTATTGATTTGAAATCCGTTGAAGGATTCAACGTTCAAAATAAATTGGAATTTAGATAGGGAACACTTCAAAAAGTGTCTATAATATTAAGAAAAATAATCATACTAATTTAAAATTTTTACTTTTATTTTAAAATAAATTAATGAGTTTAAAATAAGGCGATGTGTGCTTAAAAAAATTGAAGCATTAAACGCAATACTTTAATAAATTATCATATTAGATAAGGAGGTATTTTGTGAAGTTGTTAATTGCTTACATCTAGCTTAATCCGGATTAAAGTTTTTCTTTTAAGTACTTTTTACGCTAAAGAACCTTACAGTTCAAATTATTGTAAAGCTATCTTTTGAACACTTCTTTTAAATATTTTCTTTCTAATATTGTTGTTATGCCAACACACTTCCCTGTACCTAATCCTGAGATGGGCTCTACCAATTAGTAGAAGCAGACGGATGGGAGTTTCGTAATTTAGAAGCAGGGATCAAGCGAAAGACTCTCCTTAATACTGACTTGCCATTTCCAGAGGTATCATTTCATGTGGAGGACATTGCAACCACGATCTATTTAGCGTGTCCTAGCCGCTTTTAGTGAATATGAAAGTTATTCAGTTAAACTGGGATTAGTTCACCTTTCGATAACAGCAATATTCTAGCCAACCAGTCTACCGCAGCCTTTTAGACTTTTAATAGTAAAATGGGCCTTTTTTTATATGTTTTGAAACAATTTTTCTTTTATGAAATAATTGACAATGATATTTTGTTAGATTGCATATGAAGAATTCCAATAATTATAGTTACACATTCTTTTCTCAAAATTCTAAAGTACAATGCCACTTTAAAGAGACCGATTCTGGAAGATAACGAAGATACACTGCACGGTAATGAAGGAAGTAGAAAAGAAAATAGGATTGTTCTAAAGGTTTCATCACCACAGTTTGCATAAAACCATGTCAAAAACATGCCATCAATAACATATCATATCAACACAAACATAAAACACAGTAGATCTCCTTTCTCGGTCTCATCTTAATTGGGAAAAGCTTAATATGAGTGAAACAATTCACAATGACGAGAGTAATTACTCGGGCCGTTTCTTATTATCCTGATCATCATATGCTGGCAAATGTCGTGACCCGAACTCTCATAAATGTCGTCTACAAGACATATCACTTTCCGAGACCTTGACATTACTTGAGGCAGGGAGAAGACAACTTGGTGAAGAATATGAGGAAGAAAAACACGTGGCTTTAAGGAGTACAATGAACTAATTGTTTTCCCAAAGAAAAAAAAATTCCTTAGGAACATAGCGATTTATTAATCACGGATCTTGAACTGCTTGTCAAATTCACGAAGCACTTATGTTCATGAGAATTTTCAAAACAGTAGAAATCTTTCCACTCATCTGTTGAATATGCAGAATAGTGTATTCATATGAATGAATTTATTCAATCCTTGGAATGAAATGTTAGTCGTTAACATCAGTTTATGAGAACTTTATGAAATTCACTATGAATAAACATGGCATAAATAAGTTTTTCTAATCACTTGAGTTGGAGCATATATAGAAATATGTAAACCAACAATTTAGTAAGGTGATATTGTAAGAATTTTAAATTAAAAATTACTATATCTTACTCACAAATAATAAATGAAAAACCATTGAAAATTTACTTCTTATTTTAGCAACAAATAATAATTAAAAAATGTTATTTTTTTTAAATATGAGGATTAATTAAAAACGTTGTTTCGTATAGAAAAGAGAAATTAACATTAAAAAAAATAGAGATTTTAAGTTAATGGAATGGATTTAATAAATACATTAAGAGATTCATTTAATTCAAATTAATATATATACTTACAATATAAATATTCATCATTATACCACAATGATAGTCATAATATCCATATGGAATAATTAATAAATAAGAAGAAACAAATTATGGCACGAATTGTTAAACCATTGTAAAATTATTTTAAAAAAAGAAGGAAAAGAAAAACTTTAGTTATGTTATTTTTATAAGCTCTTAATCTCTATTCATTAAAAAAAATGGATGTGAGGAAATTTTTTTAATGTGTGACAAATTTTACTGACTTTTTTATTAACTTTTAACTCTATTAATAAGATAAAGAAAAGATAAGAAAACTTATAATGAAGTTATAGTTTTATCCAATGCAAGTAAGGTGAAAGATTTATTTGATTACAAATGGACTTACAATATAGGCTAATCAATACATAAACAGAGGTTTTACTCTAACTCTAATCAACAACATTGATAAATATATATTTTTTAACAGTCAGAAAAATAAGCCATGCTGCAGTAAATAATTACTGCAATTGATATCCATCCAGTTAGTTATATATATATATAAGAAATACATTGTAAATATTTAATATTAATAATATTAATAAATAGAAATCAGAAGTAAAAATAAAATTTTCAACAAAAATGTATTAAATTAGTTTAAAATTTAAATAATAAGAAGAGTTTGAATTTTTTTTTCTCATACAAATGAATTTTTTTTCACATACTTTATTCAAATTACCCTTATATTAAATGCATTTGATATAAGATGATAGAGCAAGTAGATTTGAATCTAACTATCGAGAATACTAATATACAGTGATTCTTTGTTTGTATATCTAAATTTGAATATTTTATGTCATTTCATAAAAATTATTTATATTATAATATAAAATAAATTATAAAATAAATTGTTATAACAAAAATAAATTTTTATCTACTATTAACTTACTTAATTTGAATTTTTAATAAATAAAATTTTTCTCACTTTGTAGGCAATATTTAATTTAATTTTGGTATATTATTCTAGGAAATAATGAATAATTATATAGATAAACAGCGGCAGAAAATATTATAAAATATTAGGTCTTTTGATCTTTGCCAGCAGATGGCAGCACTAAAATTTACAGATATGCAAAATTTCTGCCCCCCTCCCAATGCTACAGAACATTTTATATTTGTCAATTACCTATTTTGTCAGAAATGTTTCAATTGAAATATTTCATATCCTTAAAAAGAAGTTTTTTTAAAGACATAAGCAGATAGAATGTATTATAAATTTAACTATTAGTATTATTAGTTTTGTTCCATTATTTTTTTTAAGATAACAAGAAATACAAATTCTTACCATGAATTTAAGTTTTAAGAAATGGGAAATATGTTTACAAAAACTAAACTATGAAATATACTTCTAATGTCAACATAATTGTAAATTAAGTATTTAATAAATGTCTTTGAAAGTATTTTTAATCTTCTGACGACATTCCAATTTATAGATACAAAAATTAAAGAATTATTTCATTGAACCTCCCATACACTGTGGAATTGTATGAGAAATTAATCATAATTCTAATTATTTGTTAAAAAATTTTGAATACAATTATGTTACACTAAAATGTATTGTTAAAATGATTACTTACGAATGCATATGTGAAATTGCATAGCAGAATAGAAGCAAGACTGAGAAACAGTAACCTGAAAATAAATAAAATATAATTAAATGAAAACAAATAATTTAAACAAAAATTCATAATAAGTTTGATTAAACAACGACAATACAATTATAACTTATAATTTCCTGCACATTTGTTAAGTTTAAATAAATTGCTCACAAAACAAACCAAAAACAGTAGAAAGACATTTTGTGGAAAATAATGTAAAAAAAAATATATATATAGCATAATCACCGTATTGCTAACGCAGATATACTATTATTCTGAAACTGATTATTATTTTAGTTTTAGTTCACATTATTTCATTTTTAGTTAGTTTTAGTTCACAAACTGATTATTATTTTAGTTTGATTCATTAGTTTTTAGTTCACATAAGAAGTCCCTTACTTATGATAACTTTTGTAAAATCTATCATAAGTAAGGGACGAATATTACAAATTATGGTAATTTCAAATTCAAATAACTGAACTAGGTTCAATTGTTTAAATTTTAAATTAAGTAGGATTTGAATGAGAAATTATCTAATTTCGAACAATTAAACTCAAATTAAGAAACAATTTCGAATCATTAACTTGATTTTAAAAGAAGCCTCCTTAAATCACTTTTATTAACAAGTTGAAACATGTATATTTTAAATTTTACTTCGATGCAAATTTTGTGAAATTAAGAAATTAATTCACAAATTATGTTAAAGAAAAAAAAAGCACTGAAATATATCAATATGAATTGCCGGAAACTAATGTAAGAAGGCGCAATATAAATTAATGTAATACAATAGGAAAATCATCTGTAAGCATAATACTGAGACACCAAGAATGTTATTTCGGTTTCTAAGGAGAATTCTCGATTTTATGAAATACGAGCAGTCAATAGTATGTGATCAAATTTCGTCAGTTTTAGAAATATAAGAAATAGAAGGTGTAATCATTAAAAGATAAAAGGATTAATTTACGTCAGAAACGTTTCCTCATTGGTAAATAAATCCTTAAAATAATTAATTCATTCTTTTCGACTTTCCTTAAAATCAATCGTTTTGTAATTTTTTCCAACACATACATAAAGAGAAGGAAAATGCAAAGGAGAAAATGCGGGAAAACAAAATACTCTTTTTTATCTCTTAACAAGAGACGATTTTACCATGTTCTAGACTTTCAAGGACGGTGATTCAAACAAGGCAAGAGAATTCATGGGCGATTAGCATCAGCTTTGATGCTTAAAGTAATTTGAGTTCTGATACCATTCTTATTAATGTTTGTTAGCCCTACAACATTTCAAGTATCATAAATTAAAAAGAAAATAAATAGTATAAACTGTTTTTATCTTTGAAGAAATATTAAATTATTCTACTGTAGATTGCAAATTTAATAAGTAAAATTTATATGCTCCCTGAATTTGTTACAAAAATGTTATAAAATCATATAATGTATTTTTTACTCAGAGTCAAAACGCAGGCTAAGTTTAAAAAGATTTCTAATTGGTAAAAAGGTTGGTAATTTGAGAAGTAGAAGTGTTTCTATTATATATTTTATAGATTTCAAAATTCCCTAATACTATAATTGTTAATTTCATTTTGTATTAATCTTCATTTCACCATTTGTATTTACTTTAAAAATTTGAACAAGTATCAAATGATAAAAATGACGACGTTGTTATTAAAGATAATACCGGAATAAAATAGCTCCAGAATTCTGCGTAATTTTGTTCTAATTTTAATTATATAATAGATATAGTTTAACTTTTTGTACTTTATTTCATTACTACATTATTTATTGTAAAATTTAAGCGATCCTATCAAGTTGTAACTGTTTTATTTTAATAATTTTTAGGTACAAGTAATCGACTGAATCAAATCGGTAAATAAATTTTTAATAGTTAAGAGTTTTAAATCAGACCTTGGTGAAATTTTACAAAATAATTTCTAGATTTTTCATTCCTTCAATAGGTCGATAAAACTGAGTACCAAACATGCTTGGGAACGAAACATTTGGAGTTTCGAATTAGGTTGATCACCTAACCGATAAATTTCGTACTCCAGGGGCCTTACTCACGAAAACAGATAGGGGTGATTTAGTCCTTGGCTCCCATATGGGCTGTCGCGCACTGAGTTTAGTTTAATTTCTTGACCACTTCTATGAATTTTGAAAAACACAATCTTTCACGTAAAATACCCCATTTTTAATGAAACACAAATTAAATTTTTTATAGAAGTAAAACCTTTCACGCTAAATCATAATTTAAATTTCTTTAAATAGTACTTGACGTCTTTATAGTTAAAGCCATGATTAAGATGATGTGACATTAATAATATTCAGCATTTTATACATAACCGCAATATTTTTAGCATTAAAACTTATGATTATATAAATAGTTTTCTGAAAAGAACATTTTCTTAAATTTTATGTTAAATCAAAAAATATATAAAAATAATTTAACCTTGTTAAAAATGCATTTAATAAAAATTAGTTTATTTATGAACAAAAGTTCTTTATTATTATTTTTAATTATATTTTAATTAAATTTAAGTTGCTCCTTTATTATTATTTTTAATTCTCTTATTATTATTTTCAATTTCTATTTGCTTCAAAATTTTCAACTTATTTTTCTATTTTAATTTTCAAATTTAATTACAAAATGAAACATAAAGGGAAATTGTTCCATAATAAAAAAAATAAGAACTGGTACAACTAAAGAAAAGGCTACGAACTTTTATTAATGCATTCATTGCTTATTTTTACATGCGTAAATACCTCTGACTTAATATATTACCATTTTAAATTAAATTTAGAACTTTTCAAGATAATTTATTTAATTGCTTTCATGAGCAGTACATGCAGTCACAAGATACCTTGACACTAATTTGTGCTTAACATAGAACGCCCAATAGCTAACTACCTCATCAATAGAATGACAAAATGAAACGAACTAAAATGTTTAAGCATTCTTTTAGTCAATAAGAAGGCGCACCATACTATATTCAAGGTTAATGTATAAGAATTGGTGCTCACAACACATATTACACATTTTTGACAAGAGAGAAAAATAGTGCCTCGTGACTAAGTCTAAACATAATAAGTATACTTACATAAAATGTTTAAATAAAGACAAAGTTGAGAATACTTGTAAAAAGTAAAATATTTCTATTTATAGTTAAAAATTAAAATTACAATATATATACCAATTACAATGTAGAGAATAAGGTGAAAATTGTATCTTCATTAATTCAAGGTTAACTTCAGGTGTATCGTTATATAAGACTATTTTTCATTAAATTGGGATACACTCTCTTTGGTATTGACTATTTGATGTTATTAATACATACTTTTTCTTTTTTGTAAATTGAAAAATATGTTGGAAATAAGTGCTTGGTATATCCAGAATTCCCTATAATTGTGATACATCAGTAAGTCCTTATATTCCATTAAAAATATTCTCATGACAATATTAGACAGATTTTTCACATTTGCTTACATTGTTAAATCTCCCCCTATGAAATATCAATATTACATTGAAAGATTCGGGATAATATATAATTTATTTCCTTTCATATTAGATAAATTTGTTTTCTGATACATCTGATAAAAACATAGTTTTTTAATTATTTGCAACATTACTTTATTTCGGTATATTCATTAACTCTTTTAAAAAATTTTTACATGTCATTAAAAAATTAATGTTGATTCTATAAACATGTCTTAAAAGTAAATAAAATGTATTCAGCTGTTAATATTTACATTAATTTTGTTAATTTCTATCCGTTGTTTGGAATTACATATTTTTTCTTATTTTGCTTAACAAAATAGTTTTCAACAATTTTGAAATAAGTATTTCCAGAAAATAAAAACTAAATTAACTTAATTTAAAAGCTCCCTATTTAGAAATACTTTTATAAATCAGAAATACAGTTAACAAAGCCTAATCGTGTGTGCAATCAGTACAAAAAAAAATTTATGTTTTAGGAAAAAACGGAAGCGATTAAAAATCGCAAACATAACAAGTTGCATTAGTGAGAAAGAAAATAAATCTTTCCTTTTCCAAATATTAAAACTTTTCTCCCCCCAAAAATTTTTTCCCTTTTTAAACATGCTTTAAAAGTAGAAAAGTAGTTTATTTGTAATATAATTTACATGTATTTATAAAATTTAATATTATGACTCTGTTTTGTTTCATTTTTTTTAAAATAAATGTAATTAAGGTACTCATAAATTGTCATTTCAACATTCCACGTGCGTCGTACCCAAGAAAGTAATTGGTTTTTAATATTCTAAGAACTCACACTGTAATTCATTCATTTGTTGTTAATGTAATGAGTATAAAAATTTTTGTTAGGCTTTTACATAGAACTGATTTTCAGAATCGCCTTTAAAAAGAATCCACCACGCATCCGGGTTTGAGGGCAATCCCTTGAAGGTGGAGGGACTTTAATCTCCTTCAGACCTTCTATTTTTCCCTAAGTGGTAAATCTAGACATGAAAGAAGTTTCCGAAGATTAAGTAACTGAATTTCAATGACTATTTGACGAAAGAATTTCACTTTGTGTACCGCATCTAGACCGGAATCAATGTTACCCGCCGTCCACCTTGTAGCTTTCTGAACGCATTTCCCGTAGAAATAAAAAATAAATAAAACCGAAAAATTTCTCATCACAACAGGTTGACATCATCTGACCAGAAGAATGCCGTTAAAGAGCAGTTAAAGAGTCTTCTCCTTGATCAATTCTTTTATTATGCACCCCCCGATTTTTTTCACGCTTTCATTCCTTCAACTATTATTCGCTAAGTGTCTTCTCACACTAAGCGTGCGATTTCATGGTGAAATTCTAATCCGGATCATGACATAAAAAGTTAACTTTTGAGGGTGAGGTCATTTTTTCCCATTATTTTCATGAGAGGTGAAAAAACTCTCAAAGATTTCATTTCTTCATCAATATTTCTTTTTCTTCACTTCTTTAAGCTTTTAGTTCTCTTGATCAAGTTATTAATAATTCTGAAAAACTTTATATATATATATATATATATATATATATATATATTATTAGATCGCTCAAAAACAGAAGACTTAAAGCCAAATTTAAATCTCTGATAATAAGATATTTGTAATATTATAATGGATAACTTTACTAAAGGCAAAAGAATAGTCCAAATTGATTGGAACTTATATAATTAATGCGGGTATAAATTTATGTAAAATATATTTACTCGAAAATACCATAGTTTAATTTATGAGAGAAATCATTGCTTTTTTTTTTTTCCTCTATATATTTGCCGCTCAACCTGTCTAGTGGTTAGCTAACCTGACTACAGATGGTTGGCACCTGGGTTCGAATCCTGGCTCGGGCATGGATGTACTCAAGCAACTTAGAGAGAGAAACACTTGATTTTTAGGAAATTTTTGGTAGTATTAGGGATATACTCCATATCAATACCAGGAACGTATATTTTGGGGGTCTCTTAACGTATACATGCAGTAAGTGTAAACTACAACGATCTCCAAGGTTCAATAGTGATTACAATTTAAATAGAAAATATTTGAACATCGATTATTTTATCCGCGAATTTTTAAAAAATTACGAAAAACAATTAGCAGTCACTACACCATTCTTTATAAGTATCACTACTTATCAGCTCTGATTCATCAATATTCTTAATTCCTCTTTTTTATAAACTGTTACTAACTGGTATTTATTTCATTTGTATAACTCTTTAGTGATTTATACATAATATTTTTAACGAAATTTCGACTGCATTCAAATTCATTCTTTTCTACAGTGCTCAAAATGTTTTTGAAGGAAGATAAATAAGTAGAAGGAATAATAAATTTGAAGGAAGTAATATAATAAAGATCTTCTGAGAAAAAACAATAAAGTAAACTCGTATAACAAAAAGTTGCTATGATTAGTGTTACAAACCAGTGATTTTTTTCACTCTTTTGGTGATTTTTTCTTATTGTGCTACTTTTTATTTTAGTTATTTATGATTATTGAGCCTCATTTCATTTGCACATAGTCGACTTGAAAGAATACCGCGTGAAATATCTTATTCTAATAACAATGTATAATTCTTTGAGGAATTAATTGTTTCATTTTTAATGGAGCTTATTCTTTAGAAATATCTCGTGTGAGATTTTGTAACAAAACAGTATCATAAATAGGAGATTAAACATAGTATCATAAGTTAAAATAGTATCATAAGTAGGAGATAAGTTTATTTTAACTCCAAGGTCGTCCATTAATATATAAATATCCGAACAAAACTTGTTCTATTATAAAATCTTTTCCATTTTTCCAAATATGGATATATAAAGGCTTTACATAAATTATATGCTCTCAGTAAATACTTTCGAAAGGTTCTAATAAGCAATTAAAAACGATGAAACAATTATTGTGTTGAATTGTACATTTACTAAATTACTTTGTTTTTGCTCAAAAGAAAAAGATTTTATCGTAAAATAAATCTGTACGTTAGATACTAATATTCATTTATATAAGGTAGATTATTTATAGAACTTATTATATAAAGATTTAAAGCCAGTTACCCTGTAAATTTTTATCTAATCGTAACAAAAAATCATAATATAGTTTTAATCAATTTGTCTTGCTTTATATAATATTTTTAGATTTTTTCTAAAATATCAAATTATCAGAACATTTATTTGAAGTTCTTTAAAAAAAATTACCGCTTATTGAAAAAGGAGTAAATAGAATAAGAAAAAAAATTTAATATTTTAAAATAAATTTTTAAATATTGAAAGGATTTTGTAAAATTATAAAAATTAATTTATGACTCTAATTTGAATTCAACTAAATTAGGAGCTGTGTTATACTAAATTGGATCGATATTAAACGAAATCTCCAAAAATAGGCTCCAGTTTAAATTAATTTAGAAAAATATTACAATGATATATTTAGTTGATAGAATAAAAATCAAATTTTAAAGGAATATGAACTCAAAATTTGATACTATGAAGATATATCTTTTAGGTGTTTGAAATAATTAAGAAGAATTTGTTAGTGTACTTAATTTCTTGCAATAAAATATTAAACAACTACTTTTTATCTTGATATTTTAATATGTATTTTTACTTTACAAAATCTTTATTTATTATTTAACTTTCTGATAATTTAAAACAAGCTTATCGCTTAGTAATTAATCAATCATAATCTATCAATTATTCACTTTGTAATTATTTTATTGAATTCATAATAATGCTAAATGCTTTCGTGATCTACGATAGTGTTAGTGTAAAATCTTGAAGACACATTGTTAAAATATTTTTTTTGCATTGTTTTTCCAAGGATTAACATTTTAAAAATATTTTTTATTATTAAAATAGTAAATCAAATACTAAAAAAACTCCTTCATATTTATAAATGCAAAGCGGTAATATTGAAAAGATTAAAATATACAGTGTTTCTCAATACGAAGAAGCAAGTTTATCTTCTTAATTGCATGTAAAGTAAGGCAGAATATTTAAAATGTAAGTATTAAGAGCCGCACTCACTCTGTATATGCAATAAATGTAAATGAATAAATTTATGACTCTCACTCAAAATAAGTTGTTGTACGATAACAATTAGACATGATGATTTCAAGACTCTTCCCTTTCAGCCATAATAGCTTCTAAATCTTGTCCGTCCGGGGGAAGGCGGATTTTATTTGAATGTTTCATTTTATTGCCTCGTAAGATCCCTTATCAACAAGTTTCAAGGAATCCAATGTTTTTCACATTGTATTGGAAAGCTCTGAAAAAATACAAGTGAAAGACTTTTTCCTCGACTCTATCTTAAGTATTTCATTCTTCTTGATTTGTTTTCTCTGATTTAATAACACTTAATATTAGATATTTTAAAAAGAAATTATAAAAATAAGATAATTTTCAACTTACAAACTATAAAATAAGCAGCAGGTTTCTTGAAGTAATGGATAAAGAAAACATTAATTAATTTTAATTCTTATTGCTACATTTATAAATTATTTCAAAATTATTAAGAAAATTACAAGTTATTTTAGAATAGAAATCTTTGTTATTTATTAAAAATTAGCTCCTAATAATGTGAATACATAAAATTTCTTGATAATTAAAATTGTAAAAATAGTTTTCTAGAAAATGATTCTATATATTGGAAAATTGTCTGTGTCATTAAACACGAATAGTTTTGAGATTACTATTATGTATAATATAAAAATAATTACGTATTTTTCAAATCACTCGGAAACTTATAATTTTGATTTAGTTATTTAACATTAAGTAGAAGTATTTTGAGTGGTAAGTAATGGGTAAGATGGAGGCAAATACTAGGGTAATTTTTAAAACATTTTGTTTAAGACCATTAGTTGAAATTATCCAACTACAGAATACATGTTGCCATACCATAGTCTATTAGAACTTATTTCGAAATGATAGAGCTTTTTAAAGGATGATATATTATTCATAGCGTAAAAAATATCTAAGAGAATTTGATGATATTTGAGCTTTCAGACTAGCTATTGATTTCTGTGGAAAGATAAAATCAGGAATTGATAATAAAGTTACTAAAATGGTTATATTCAGTTAAGATTTTATTCGATTATTTAAATAGTTTAAATTTAATACTACACAAAAATATATATTTTAAGTGCCCTGTGGAAAGCAAATATTTATCAGATATAATGCATGTACAAGTGAAACAAATATATATGTCATGCCAAAAGATAAATGAGTGATTATTGTAAAAAGTAGAATAAAAAAAAATAGAAGTAGCCGACAGCCACATGGGCCGCACATAGCATAAGAATTTCCGATCCCCGTAAAAGATAGAGATAAAAGCAGACAAACGATGTTCTTGTGTGACGGTAAAAAAATGTCATCCTCCCACCTTCAGTAAAAGCCTCGGGCGGAGGAAATACCTAGAGACATACTCCGCAGATAATGCGATAGCCATGTTTTCCCTACCACAAATCCTATTTCTCAAAACTCTTCACGAGTCAAAAAAAAAAAAAAGACTTTGATCAATCGACTATTTCTTAGATAATTTCAGCCTTCATTATATGATTTATTTCTGCGCAGAAGAATTTTTGATTCTGTTGTTCTCACCTACTTTATAATAAGATTAATATTCGCAACATCAATAGTATAAATAGTGTGATGTCCTTAAAATTTTTATTGTTTGTACATAAAAGAAAAAATATTGTACACCAAAACAATGTTCATCTTTTTTGATCAGTGGCTAAGACGAATTTACATCTGAAATCTGTAACCTAAGCAAAGTCTAATTAAGTTTGATAGAAATACATGTTTGGTTAAGAATAAATATATAATTCAGTACAAAAAAAAATGTTAAGACTTTTTTTGCTTAACTACATAATTAATATTTATATACAGATGTTTGTTGAACAGAATAAAAATCTTACAGAAAAAGATTTTGCAAAGGACAAGATTAAATTATGAAAATACTGAATAATGGAAACAAAGAAAAAAAATGCACTTTAACTTAAACACAAAAAAATTACAAAAATTATTCTAAATTTGTTCCCAATTTATGTATTTAGAATTATTTCAAAATGTGTTCTTATTAAATTTCTTCCCTTGCAAATCAACAGTTTAAGAAAATGAATTTGAAATATGTAAAAGAAAAAGTAACATGCAAATTTTGACAAATCGAATTGATAATTCGTAACTTTGAACTCAGCTTGCTTCTTGTATCGTCAGAATACGACAACACTAAATTTAGTTCATGGATCACGCGTAGGCTCGGCAAACACTAAACTATTTTCATTGATGCTTCCGATGTCATTGTGTCTGAGGCCATTATCTCTCATTTTGGAGAACCTCCAATGGTGTCATGGTGCAACGGAGGCTGGAAACTGTTAAGCGCTTTCATTATTCCACGCGTGCTTCTGTTAAGAGGCAACACAAAAACACACCACTTCCGAAAAAAAAAAAAAGCTCTGTCTAACGATGAATATCATTCATTGTATCGTTTTCTACATTTTAAAAATAAATGAAATGGGAGGGTTCGGAATTTTTTTTTAAAGTAGGGAAATAGGAGAAGGTAACAAAAATACTTTCACACTGAGATTAAAAATAAAAGTAATAAACAAAGCTTTTTTTTATACATGTATATTCCAAAATAAAATATTTTTAAACTTATTTCTAATAGCTTTAAAAAGAGTATATATTTTTTTAAAAAAGACCTAGACTACACAGAACATTTTTATAAACCATTTGAATCCACATAAATTGATAGTCTAACAGCTGAAAGATGTTATAAGCCATTCAAACATCCTCACAAATTGTTGATTTTCCGGAGAACTTTTCATAGATAATTAGCTATATTCACGGGCTAATTGGAGGAAATAAAGAAAATTTCCAAGCAACCATCCTGACATGCAAAAATCAGAAGCGTAAAATTTTTCTTTACTTATCAACTGCAGCTAGGATCGAGTTCAAGATTTTGCATTCCGAAGAAAGTACAGCCATCAGTGACCCATGGTGGAATTTTTATAAACTGTTTCATGGAAATCATATTATTGGTAAGATGACTAAATATCATTTTTTTTTCAGTTTCTTTTCAGCTGTTTCTGGTCAGTTCGCATAAGTTTCTCTATCATGAGATACGATTGTAATATTCCAGCAATATTTTTCTTAGTATTTATCATTAATTAATACAATAAACTGTTCACTGTTGTAATTCAATGGTGCTAGAAGTTCTATATTAAAATCTCAAAGAATTTTGTTTTTTGTAAAAAACATCACATAAAGTTAATTGCAAATTTCGCGTTCAAATAAAAAAATTTTATATAATGAGAACATAAATTTTTTTTAAATTTCAGCAGTAAGAACAATTATAAAAGAAATAATATTAAGTTAATTTTCTAAAAAAGAAAACTTTTTAGAATGTTCCCATTTTTATTATGAAGTGCAATCCTCAAAACACTTTATCTGAATCCAGAATAGTGTAAGTTTAGTCAGATCCATAAATATGTATTTTATAAGTATATAAACTCTCTTAGAAAAACTGTCATTTTGTAAATAAGAGATAGTGAACATTACCTTCGACATTACCAATAGACTTTGTGTTGACCTGAATTGTTCAAGTGTGTTAATCATGTCCTGAAACTACTTTCCGAGTGTGATGGGGAAATTTGAATAAGAGTGTTCATTGTTGTAAATCAGTCGTTTTCATCAAGGTAACTGTTTTCTACCTGATAGAAATAAACTTTATAAAAATTTGTCTCTATATGATTATTTATGATTGAAAAACATCACCTACTGCACAAATCATTTATTGATTGTAGCACAAATTCATGGGACATAAGCAAAGAAAATATAATTAATCCCTTGAAAATGTCATTTAATTTATTAAAATATAGCATGAATCATTCGATATTTCTTTTGATAAACCACTTTTAAATGAATTTGACTAATATTTCTCTTTTAATTTTCGCCATTATTGTAACTAATCTTATATATGAGTAATCCATACATTATAATTAATAATCTCTCTTTCAGCATTAAGTAAATCAATTATCTTTCCTCGAAAACTGCAACGAGAAGAGTTTTTTAGGAATAATATCGATACTATATAACAATGATTGAGATTCTTAATTTGTCTTCTAATGATGAGAAACAGTCATGCCTTCATCACAACTTTTTAAGGTCTTCTTTGTTCCATTTCGCGTTTTATTTCTTTTGGTGGGAATCTTCATATTTTATGTCTATCTGACTTTCATTTATTTCATTCAGATTTGTCAGCATTTCTTCGAGGTTGAATCATCGCCTAAAAAGCGGCATGGCGTAGGTAGCAATTTATTAGTTCTTCTCGGCAATACTCGTAAAGATGCCACTTAGTTCCTGGGGTCGATCCCATGCAATATGCCCACCTCTGAATCGAGTTCAGAGGAACTTCTCACTCATTTCGGTGCCTGGCAATTAGTTCTTAAAGCGGTATCTAACTTAACAGATATAAAGTGTAATTGTCTCTCTCCCCGGCGAGGGAGGCCAAATTGGGTGCAATAAATACACGCTCTCACGCTGTATTTCATTTTGGGTGGTGGGAGACGTAAGCTCATTGTCACAAATGAGATCAAGATCCCTTTCGTCGTGGAAGTGGGATCCTATACACTCAATATTTCTTTATAATTTAAATGAAATAGGCTACATGAATACAGTTAAGATAATTAAAATTTATTTATATGTAATACAGAAATTGCAATGATCTCATATGCCTTCTGAGACATGTCCTTGAAATTTCGAATCAAATTGCTAGCTTAGTGTTAATGAATTGAATTAATGCGCTCAGCTTCATTAATGATCTGGGTCAAGAGCGAAGCAATTACTAGACAAGCTGGCAACTCAATGGTACGCTCTGTATCTTTCTAATCAAAAGCTCATGAGTTCGATTCATGTCTCGAACATAGATATTTGTAATAATTCGGAATTTATTTTAATCGGTAGCTTCTTGGTGAATTAGCTTTCACGTGCAAAACGTAACCATAAAGGGATAAACAAAATAAAATTGCAGCATCCTTTTATAGAAGCGAAACGATATCAATTGAGTTATCTTTGTTTTCTATTAAAGCTACTAAGTAATTCAAAAAAATGCATTCAAATGAGAGAAGAAAATAAAAGAAAAATGAAAGTTGTTAATTTTTATATTTTTCATAAATTTAATGATGCAAAAATAAATATAATGTTGAAAAATATTGTAATTTTCGACGTAGAATCGAAAAGCTAGAAGACTTCTAGATCTTCTTTAAAATTAAGACACTGTATGAATTTTATTCAAGGCAACAAACATAACAATAAACATTCATCACACTTCTTGAATTCCAAAAAAGAAATTTTACATTTACTTCCTCCATGAAGTTACCTTCGTCCTAAATCAAAATTTAACCAGAATTCGCCATCTAGTTAAAACTTTTCTTACAATTTTACACTGCGTGATTTATCAAAGAATTGATACATCTACATCACTTAATTAGCAGACATTTTTCAGACTAACTAAGAATAACTAGTTTCAGTCAATTTCCTGATATCTTGGTCTATTTCATATTCTAGAATTTTCCCATATGAATACAGTATTCGTAAAATTCAATGAATACTAGTGTTCGATTTTACAGAGTGTAAACACTGAATTTAACTTAGTAGCAATTTGTACTTATGATTTCTTACTTATCATCTACATTTTTATTTTATCAGCAAGTAGAGGCCTATTCTTTTTACCAGATTAACTTAGAAATTAAACCAAATATTTCAAGAAATGTATGACGAATTGTCAAGAATCAGAAATAAAGAATGTTTGGGAAGTTATAAATGTATCTTTCTTATCTAAAATTATAAATGATCAGCCTCACACTGAAAACAGCTAATTTATTTACTTACAAAATATTTGGATTTGAATGAATAATTTTCGACAAAAATTGATAAATGAATTAATTTTCTTAATTCGAAATGTTATTATATTTTGTGACCGAATATTTTAATGTTTTACCTAAAAGTATTCTTCGGATGATAAAGATATTTGTCAAGTGACGTTAAAGTATCCGATTTTAATTTTAATATTCTAAAGAACCATCGTGTTCAGAGATTCCTGTAAATAAATTAGTATCAATATAATGCTTTTTCCCTAATAGTATTATGTGAAGGTTGCAAGAAAAGAATATGTATTTGAGAGCTTAGGAGGTTAGGTTGGCGGTTGCGATAAGTGACCTCAAACTGAAATAAATAAGCAACCCAAGAAAACTATTACAATATGAATATTGCCGGGTTAAAATATTGTTCCTCCTTTCCGCCCAGTCTTGGTATTCTTCATTCCATCTACTTACTCTCTCTTCAAAATGAGATACACCCTTAAGATATATTTTCCGTATTACTCACAAAATGGTGTTAAATTTAGCGCTGTGCATATTTCTTTAGTGTTTCTCTAACCAGCTCTTAAAATAACAGGTTTTCTGGGCGAAGCTCAAAGCAAAATTTTTATTACTCGCATTTCCGATTTATGAACTTAGATAGAAATGACTAACTGGAACATTATTTATGGTTCAATATTTTTAAGCGACCTTGAAGTCTTTGAAATACGAAACTGGTCTGGAACATATTAACATGACAGAGTGTTGCTTTTCCGTTAAATATTTTGCTCATTGGAAACCAGAATGCTTTGAAATTATTTTACCACAACATGTAATAGTAAGAGTTAATGTTTTATATATATATATATATATATGTATTCTTTAAAGAGAAAAGGACAATTTACTTTCAAATTTTGCACTTCATAGTGAAAAATAACAAAAGCAAATCTACTTTCATTTGAAATTATAAATTAAAATGAAGTTTCTTTCACTTTTGAAAGTAAAATAAGTAAAACATTATACATTAGCAATATTATATAAATGAGTATTTACATTCTAATATCATATAAGAATTATTATTAATTATTTCATGTATTACTTTTCATGAAATAATTGTTTATAATTTTTACTCAAATGTAATTTTGTTTTATGATTTACTGTAGGAATTCTTGTCTTTATTTTTTTATTTAACAAATATTTTAAACTAACCTAGCAAATTTACACCTTTCATTTTAGTTACATATAAAATATTTCATTGACTACTAGTTAATTCATTGTATTTTAATCAACAAAGCTATCTAATCTGATGTATTTAATTTGGTACATACATTATTTCTCTAAACATAAATAAAGATTTTCTTTCGCTTATTTTGTTTTAAGCATTGACATTTTTAATTAACGAACAAAATATCATAAGATACAATTATTCCAGTTCAAAATGTAAAAAATAATACGATAATTTGTTATAAATTTTCTTCTTTTTTAAAATTTTTTTTTATTTTACGGAACTTGTTTATTTTTAATTAAAAATGTTATTAATAAATAATTAATTTTAAATAAAAATAAGTATCAAATCAAAATAATTTGATGAAAATCTTAAAATTAAAATCTTAAATAGAGGATTAATATCTACCAACGAAAAGAAGAATTATAATAATTGGAAAATGAAGATCAAGAATCCTCGTGAAATTAATTGGTACAGTTTAATAATAAATTAACAATTTATCATGAATTCCTTAAAATTAATAATTTATTATTAGTAGTTAATAATATTAGAAAAACTTTATTATTAATAAATTGATATCAACACAAATAGTTTTGGTTCTGTTGTACATCGCCAGCTGTGTCAATTGTAAATTATGAGATTTGTATATCAAATAACAAGGGATTACTTAGAGAACTACTCTACTTTCCAACTGGTTTTGCTCAGCGTTGATTTTTTTATTTCTTACAGAAAGATAAGCTGAACACTTAACACTATTTCACGTGAAAAGAAGAATTTTTCACTAAGTAAGATAACCACATAAATATCAATGATGCCATTTATCGAACAGAAAAGAAAACCTCTAATTTAACTTTACTCAGAAGACCCGTTAAAGTAGCAACAAGGGCCTCTTTGATGATTTTTCTCTCAGAAACTGCAAAATCTCGTCTCCCCACATGAGATATCCACATCGAAACGAATAGCAACTGCCAACTTGTAGTTTTTCAACACTGCTCCCGTCTTTCGTCGCTTTTATCATTTATTCCTTTCGTTTCATTTAATTCTTTCTTTTTCCTCCTCCTACTCAACGGTCCGATGCTTGATGTCTGTATTTGTGGAAACTGTCGGGAGTTTCTCGTGATAGATACCAACGAGCGAAGGGTCGGGGGGCAAATTGGTGACATATGTGATCTTGGAGGCCGCAGACTAGGGTGCGGAGAACACCCGCGACGATGACAGACGTGGTCACCCCGCCTCCGCATCCGGCGACGTTTATCGGATAGTTACTGGTAAAGGGTTAAATCTTGAATTTCTAGGAATTAAGCAAATACCACCTTTTACAGGAATAAGTTTCAATAGGAACAGGATCAAATTACAATGCATATTCAGAGAAAGTTCATTGTCCAAAGCAGATACTTTCAATGAAACATTCAAGTATATTTTGCATTCTAACATCAATATTTATCCATTCTATGATAATATACGTGCATGCACCGATAAAAAGTTAATCACGACCAGGAAAACTGGCATTTGTATAATAATTATGTGTGTGAGTTAGCGATTACAAATTCAAAGTAAAAAATATTTTATTTACTAGAAATGGAAAAAAAAAAAAAAAGTTTATTTCAGTAGATGTAAAGCAACCTTCTGAAGCTATACATGCTGATGCTGAGAAGAAAACTCATCAAGTCATTAACATTTCTCTGAAATCACAGACAAGCACACGTTAAGCACAGTAACTGATCAGTTAATATAATGCATTCTGAGAATGCTGAAATGGATTTTGTATTACGTTATAAATATTTAAATCGAACAATATCTAGGAGATTAAAGGACACTATATCATTATAAAATAATGTTACAAGAGCTATGCAGTATTCCCCGATTTTCAACTTTCTTTTCATTACAAAAACAGAACGTTCAATATATTTTAATATGTATTCTTATTAATACATTTTAGTAAGAACACATCTCTTTATAAAATTCTGATATTTTAATCTAATTTCACTTGTTTGTAAAATTCGCAATTATTCTGCTTGTTCTTTATAGAATATTTAAATCCATGAAGAACAAGAGGAAATTGCATATCGCTTTCTGTTTATATCGACCTATATTATAATTTTCAATGATAAAAACAATTCAAATTTACTTTGTTAAAATTGTTTAATCAGAAACATATATTTAGCAAACAGTGTTTATATGCATCTTTATATTTTTCAAAATGTGTGTGGTGAGCCATATTGTTCTTTATAACTTAAAAATAATAAAACCATATTTTAAGAACTATTAAATACTTTTACAATAATAAAGTACTTCTTGTTTTAGACAAAAATTATCTAAATTGTCGATAAATGTGCTTCCTGCTTAGATCTTAAAGAAATAGAATTGATGTAATAAAATTTGCTTATGTAAATATCATTTATTATTACTGTCAAAAACTGCAACAATGTATAAAACTCATTAAAAATTTTAAAAAACGAATAGCTTAAATGATACTACCGGAACGTAATATAGGAAAATTTTGGAGAGAAAAAAAAAGATGCAGTTTATGATCCGGTAAATGACTGTATCTGTTAGGAGAAATTGATGCAGGAGGAAGATGTTAGTCTGTCTGGCGTCGGTAAATCGGATCCATCACTCTGCCTCCTTCTACGAAAGGGAATAGATGCCCACTTCAGATCCTGGATATTAATACACTCAAAACTAACGCTGAGTGTCAAGTTACACCATTATACTATGTTTTGAACAAGTTAAAGCTGGCTCTCTCTCTCTCTCTCAAGATCTAATATCGCTTAGGAAAGAAAAGGTGCATTTTGCACTTTTAGACCATTGCCAATAGTCGGAAGATTTATCGCACTGAGAATCGTAAGTTCTTAATATCATTTCAATAAGCTGAATAAAAAAGAGTCCCAATTCCACGATTAAAATCAATACAAAATCAAATTAATCATAAAAGAAATAATTAGTTAATCATTAGTAAAACATTAATTAATCAATAGTAAAACATAAAATTTAAGACCTTGTTACAGTAACGATTCGATCATAGTATTTCAGAGTTTTTCTTTGCTAAAATTATTCCTCCTATTTGCACAATAATTTAGGAAGTTATTTTCTTTCTATAATTATGAAACACTTTCATATTGAGTTGGTGATCTCATTTTATTTGAGGAATGGAATATTTGAATCAATATAATTGGTGATTCGAAAAGTCCTGAAAAAATTTATTCGAAAACTAACATTTCAGTGCTGTGTTGGCAATACCATTGTTAAAATTAAAGCGTAATGCTATGATTAAATTTAGTTTACTTTAATATTTTTATATTCTATTTATATTTTTAATATAAAGTGACTAAATTTTTATGAAACCATTCTGAATCTTATTTCAGTTTTAATGTTACTTTTATTCTTATTTTTTTGTATTCTTATAGGATGCTTATTATTTTATAACTATATGATTATTATAACACATGTTTTAATGCATCACATTTAAATTTTATTAAATTTCAAATGTTTTATAAAAAAAAGAAATCCTTTGTTTCATTAATCTTTTATTTTAATTAAATTAACAATCTTTTGCGACTAGAGCATGAATTTTCTTTTCAAGAAATTGTATGATTTAAACTGAACATTAAATTTTAGAATTATTTTCCAATCATAGCAAATGCATCAAGCCAGTGAATGATAAAACCAATATTAAACAGATATTAAAATATTTTCGTTAAATTTATGATATTTATATTTGAAAAAATGTACAAAAAAATATCTGAATAAAAATTAAATATATTATGCAACACACATCGTACCCTTACTTTAAAAAATGAAATGTTCATAAAAAAAATAAATAAAAATAATTAAAAAAAAAAACATTTTCTGTATTTATTTTAAATTTTATTAAATCTTTATATGATTAGAATGTTTAAATAGAAGATAAGTATCAAATACATATTTAATTCACAAAAGTCATAAATCCCAGATGCAAAATTTTCTTTAAAAATGCCCATTTTCTATAAAAACTATCCTCCCACTCATTTTGATAAGGCGCGTCTACCACCTGCTCATTTTGGAAAAAGAAATCCCTTATTTTTTCATGTTAGTGAATTAATTTAAAACTCTGCTTAAAAGTTCCATAACAAGATGAAGCAAATCATCCATAAATATTTTATGTTGCTAATATTAAATTATTAACATGCCTTTTGCCCTCAGATAACAAACATCTGCAACCTAAAAATTAACTCAGAGGCCGTTATCTATAGTTCAATCATAATCAGTGGGCTTTGAGTAAGCGAAAATGGAAAAAAGTAATAGGCTGTAATAAGAAAAAAAAGAAAAACTTTAGAAAAAACACAGAAAAATTGAATTATCTAAGAAAAACTGCCATTTCCTCGACGTCTGCTGCTTCCTAATGATTGGCATAGACGAGACCAGAGACATCGGAGCTGATGGGGCACCTGAGATTCGAATCTGTGACCTTCCGCAGTTCAGATCGTGACTGTGAATTACCGTTTTGTGATATTTTGCTACGAGTGTGACCTTATGTTTAGAAAACAAAGCACCTGCATCCATCACGAAAAGTTTATTGTCGGTAATTTCTTCACTTTTTTTAAAGTTGTAAAAAAGGGAGGTGAGTAATAAAGGGCAGATCGAGTTCGATAGTGTTTGCTTCCTTATCTTTCTCATCTAAGAGTCGGAAAGGCTTTGAGGATGGGACGGAAAGTTTTGTCATAGAAAAAATTTAAAAAATCGAATTATAAACTATCACTTTTAAGAATTTACTCATTACAGAATATAATTGAATGCATAGAAGTATATTAAATGAAGAAGATTTATATTAAAATCAATGCAGAGTTATATTAAAAATAAAATATATAATATCTATTATAATATTTGAGAAATAACTAATTGATTAATATTATTTTACGATGCAATAAAAAGATTAATATATATATTTTTTTCAAAAACCACAATCTTACTTTTTAATAAAATGTTAAATTATTCGTGTTCATAAAATGAACATTTTGAAAATATGAACAATATTAGTTACTAGGAATCAAAAATTTCCTAGTAAAACAAAAAAAAAAAATGTTGAATAAAATGAAAATTGGTATTGAGAGAGAATATATAAATGACACTACGTAGAGAATAGCCTTACAGGAGAAAGCTGAAGTTAGATTTATTTAAGCATTTACTAACCGATAAAAAATATTCCTGCTGGAAATAAACTTTATCGATTATAGGTCAAGTTCACATGCTGCAAGGGAGGAAACCTGGAAAGTTTCCTGAATTTTTACCTCGACAAATGTGCATGAAGAAAGTAGGAATGCAATTCCCATATTTTGTTGTTAATCTGTGGCTAGGAGCTTTATATGAAACCTAAGGTTCTAGTCAACATAAGTTTTGTTTACTAAAGTTGTTCAATGTAGGCAATACACAATTATGGTTTTAGTTGCGTGATTAATTCCCATTTAAGTTCTAATCGTGCAAACAAAGATCATGAATTTAAGATCATATCGTGAAATTGAAATAGTGATGGTACTCAAACATGTCTACATTTATTTAAGACTTGAATTCGAGTGCATTGAATGAAAATATTGTGCTGTTTAATTGTGACCTAAGTACATAAAAATGTAACAAATTAAAATAAACGTGCGACTTTAAATAAATAATTAATGTTATATACAATATTTTCGAAACATTTCCTTGTATTATTATTTATTTATTGCCATAAAAGTATCATTTTTACAATTCATATTAACAAATTCATCAGAAAGCTTCGTAATGCATTCAACTATTTCAAAATAGATATTACTGAATTCTTTGAAAACTTCAAGAAAACAATAAAAAATACATATTTGTTTTCTTGAAGTTATTTAAAATTTTGATATTGTAAATTCACCTGAATAAATATATTAGTACACATAATAAATTGACTTCATAGTTATGAATACTAGGAACAAAATACCAGCTAAAAGATCAAATTTCGCAACAGAGTAGATGATAGTACGTATCATTGGAAACAATCGGGAAGATCGTTAAGCAGAACGATATCGAGTTACTTTACCAATTACGTGGTTTCCATGAAATGATTCAGAAAAAATGGGCAGAGCTGTCTAACAATGCTGCCGTCTATTGCTGGGAGTGGTGAGTATCTAACGTTACTGGCACGCCAGAATTTATATTACTGATGCCAAGGCTCCGTATCTTCAACTAGATCAACAAGAGAAGATACTACTCACAGAAGTGATCGTATATATACACAGAAAAAAGATCTTTAGAATAAAATGACTTTCCCTCCTTCAAAACAAATTGCCACAAGAAATAAGTTTTAAAAAAGAATTATTTTGCAAAGTATATATTTTCAATGACTAATTTTCATATTGGTAATTAAATACATTTATAAATTTAAAAAAGAAACAAATCTATATTTTATTGATAGGCAAATTAAAACACAAGCTGTTTTGTTATCATGCTATTAAAAGTAAAAAAATTCTAATACATAGCAGACATTTTTTTAACCGTGTCTACTATTAATGATCAAGATGGTTCCTAAATATTTTCTGAAATATATGAGGTACTTCAGTTCAATAATATGTGGTTTTGATGCTCATTTCTGGTGAGAATGTGTCAATAAGATTTTCATTCCGATTAAATATGTAACCGTGTGCAAAAGATAACCAGATAGCGACAAACTAAATATACTTATAGCATGAAGTAATGCTTCATTTTTATATTATTTAAAGATTTACTTAGTAATTATAATATGTCTAATAAAAAATGATTATAAGTAATGATGGTTATGAGTAAAATATTATAAGCATATAGGATTATATATTTTTGACTATAAAGTCTTCTTTAAGTAAATAAATAAATAAATAAAAAATAAAGACTTAGATGAAACTTTTATATCTATTACATAATCTGCACGTTTAGTATGTATAATCATAAATTTACTATGTAGTTTAAATTTCATATTGTAGTTTCAGGAATAGAACTTTTTATCCTGAACTTTATATTTTAAAAATATTTTCACACACTGGAGAGTATTGTTTTGTCACTAATGTATATTTAATTACAATAGCAATTATGCGTATAAAAAGACTGTATTTATTAACATATATATTACGGAATTTTGATATCATATTCAATAAAAATTTTTAATTCCTTTCAAAAGATTCTAATCACAATTAAGTTAATCATCTTGGGGAAAAAAAACACCATACAGCGACAAATTAAATATATTAATATTTAGCTTTCAATCAGTAATATATTAACAACAGCAAATTTTTTTTATCTGTTTATATTATTGTGTATAAAGTTATAAATCTAACAAAATTTTTAATTTTTACTATAGCAAATTTCTAATAAAATTAAATCTAGAGCCCTGAAAAAGCTTTTTTTCATTTAATTTTTTTTCTACAAAAAATTTTGATAATTATTTTTTGTACACATCTCAAAATATTAATTTCATACTTAAAGATTAACTTCAGAAATTATAAATCAGAAATTTCATTTTGCATCTTAGGTTTTATGACAAGAAAAATTGATACAAAAGCTACAGAGGAGAGAAGTCTTTATTTAATCTTTCACAAAACACAACTCCTCTTAAAGAAATTCTAAAGAAGTACACCTAAGTCTGTTTTTACACGGTCTTTTTGTACACGGTTTTGATATAACACGGTTTGAAAATTGAATATTTTTAATTTTTTTACACGATTTTATTCCATTTAGCACGATTTGAAATTTTATGTACTTAAATTTTTTTTGTCAAATTTAATTTTTGCGAAGTATGTTCATATCACAAAAAAGTATTTATGAAAGAAAAAAGTCTGAAACCATCGATAGTGTGCGAACACTAGCTTAAAGATTTAAGTGAATTCCCCTTTAGCGCGTACAAACAAGTAGGGGAATTCCCTTTATGTGCATACAATAAAATTTACTGGTCAGAGCAATTGAAACGTGTTAATATTTTGTGAACTGTCAATGCAATAAGACGTGTTTGGTAAAGAAATTTTTTGCAGGCAAATTTGATTTTCCATTAAATTTAATTTTAACGCATTAAGATAAAAGGTAAGCCAAAAAATATTTTGTATTTATTCAGTTATTTATGTTTTTTAATTTTGTTAAATATTTTATGTATCCCTAAAAGGAAATGTCAGATATAAAACTACTTTATGATTATCACTTATTCTATTTTATTTTATTTTTTTACCTTAAAAATTGAATAACCTATTCTTTTCGTTCACAACATAGTTTTTTAGTTCCTGAACTTGCCATACATTTAATTTATATTACTTTTAAGATTAGAGTGCATATCTTTTTTATCATTAATTACTATGCTTGTGAAAATAAGCATTATATATTTGATTTAATAAAATAAACATGAATTCTTGTTCTTAAAAATTCTTGTTTTTCACTAATTTTAATAGGTTTTAGAGATTAGGAACAAATCACCCATTTTTGTATAAGATCAATGTCTTTTTTTACACGTTTTTTTTTTACACGGCTTCTTCTGGAACCAATCTACCGTGTAAAAACAGACTTAGGTGTACTGTCATAGTATCGTGCTAATTGCATCTCTGGAAGCATCAAATGAACTTAGTCGTTAGATAAATTGCTCTTCGAACAAGACTCAGCTTAGTGCTCAGCTCACAACAATGTTAGGGGCTTCACCGCAACAACTAGTCAAGAATTTCTCAACGAGATTTTTGCAGAAACATGAGTGAGAAAATTCCGACACTGATGCAGTTTCTATATTTATAACTGAAAAAGAGATTTCCGTCCTCAGTTGCAGGCATCTTAACTGGCATGGCAAATCTTTCGTTTGGGCGGACGTTACCGAGAATTTATTTGCCACTCACTCTTAAAAAGCAAAGGTGGGAACGTTTAGTTTTTATTTTGCTTCGCAATTTTTTCCTTTCTCTCTTTTTTTTTGCAGCCTTGTGTTTTCTTTCTAGCATTCAATGGGATGAGAGTTGAAGTGTTACATCCTCAAAACCGTATATAGCTTCGGTGAGAGAAATGTTGGTTTTTCTTCAGCCAGTTACACTTCCCTAACGAAGAGACTATCTTTCTTGATTCCTCTATTTGAATTCGAGCTAAGGAGCAAAAATATAGCTCTGAGATACAACCGATTTCAAAGGTTGTTTGAAAATCTTCGGAAAGTAAAAACATATGATTTTTTTATTGTTAGGAATGGAAGTAAAAAGGGAGAAGAAAATTAAAAAATTGCAATTTGAAGTAACTTTTTTTAAATTAAATCTTGTCTTATAAAGGTCTCAAAAAATTATACCGAACACAATTAAAAAAAAGAATTGTTAAGAAATTTTAATGTTAAAATTTTGTGCATCGGAACAACTGTTTGATTTTTAAATTAATTTATTATTTGAAAAAAAAATTAAATAAATTATAAAAGAATCAATTTTGAAAAGAATTTTTGGTTAGAATTTTTTTTAACCAACAGTGTTTTAAGAAAACTTTTTCTCCATTATTTCTTTTTTACTGTTTCTTTTTTCCGTTTTTTAGTAGTATGTATAATATTTACAAAATATTGTATATACATATTATGTCCTTTAGTAATTTATTTATGTATTTATCTATCTAGAATAGAAATGCTTGCAAGGGTATTGAACTGATATACCGTATATATTCACTAAGGAACTCGGGTACTTCTAAGTCATTCAGTTGATATACTGATGTAGTATGTAGTACGCTACTAAGGCCGCTGTCTTAAGTATAGATACAGGTGTTTTAGATAAAATAAGCTACTGCACACATAGTTCCAAAATTTGAACCAGTTTACTTTTAAATAGGGCTGTGATTGAGTCATTAGGAAAGGTGTCACACTCATGTCTAAAAAGTAGAGAATTCGATATCTGGACCACTGAAAATATATCAACAATGTATTTCAATTGCTTGTCGGATAATGTGTTTCAGTTGCTCGAATTAATGTTTTACTTTGAGCTAACATTTAAAAAATTGAAAATGGCAATCGAATAAATCAAAAATGGACAGACAAGAGAGTAGTTCATTTTTTTTATAAAAAATGGAGGCGAAATTCGAAACTTAGTTAAGTTTATATGTTGACTGGAAAATGTAATTCTGGTTAAATTATAATTTATATTAAAATTAATAAATATGTATAAAAAATAATTTTTCCCAGGTATTGAAAGATTACGTTTTGAAATTAAACTCTAGTCAAAGCCTTTATCAGCTGAAAGCCTTTAAATTGGAAAAACTTTTCCAATCTCACGTATATTTCTTATCGATATAAAAAGTGAAATGAAAGTGATGACACAAGCGGGTCAAAGAATCTTAGGCGACGAAAAAGTAAAAGAAGACATAAAAATTCTCACGTCCATGGCCGATAATGGTATCAAATACAGGAGCCGACGATGTTATTATTTTCTCATGGACCGCTGCGTGAGCGGCTTGCAACTTTTCCCGAACTCGCTGATAGCTCATTGAGGAATAACACGATGTGCAAAAGCTACCGAAAAAGATAACAACTTCAACGAGCAATTTCTTATCCGGTAACACTTAGATTTCGTTGACCATTCACTCATGTCTTCCATTTATTTTTTCAAACCAAGTTTCTGGAAGTTTTTTCTCTAGATTTATTTATGGTTTGAGTGATAGATGTAATGTTTTATTATCTGCATTTCATTGGATGAATTAATAAAAATATTGCTCAGGCAAAATATAAATGAAAACAGTGAAGAGAAAATATTTTGTGTTAATTGAGTTATAAAATATTTGGAAAGATGAGTGAAAATGTAGGTGCAATTTTAATGACTAAACACATATTTTTCCTTTATTTAACTCCGTATATGGAAATTTTTGTGAAATATTTGCCATTTTAATCATCTAATATTGCTTAACTAAATAAATATTTGTTCGAATAATTACTGTGATTAAATATTAAATCTATATTTTATGATATAAATAAATAAATATTAATCAGGTAATTAGAATTTAATTAACCTATTCATGCCATTCTGTTAGTCCAAAATCAAGATTAAATAAAAAAAATTTACTAATAACGATAGCGAGAGTTCAGAAGCAGAAAATTATAAAATAATCATTGAGCTTTTTTATCAGTATATTTCAATTTAATTAAATTAATCCTTATTTTCTATTTACAGAACTCCAAAAAATGTACATTTTATTTTAAGATAATTCAAAATGATTAACAAATAGGGTTCATGAACTGGTATGTACGAGTTCTTCGGTATGTACCTGAGTTATTCATGCAACAAGCAAGGAAATTAAAGACCAGTTATAAAAAGTTTAAAAAAAAAACTTTGACTGTAAAAAAAGAGTAATTGATCTTCAAATTAAACAAGTATCATAAATCATTCAAAGGAGTGGTGTAGAAGACTTGGAAAAAGATGATAGTACATTTTAGCAGGTGATTATTTTTTAGAACTATGTGTATATGATGTTAATGTTTCTAGTTGCATTTTAAAACTAAATTTGAAGCAGTTAGTGATAAATTAATATATATGTACAATGATTAGTAATATTAATTGATGAATATATTGAAGATTGAACTTTATAATAAATAAGTACTTTATAATCTTCTTGGTTTCTTTCTTTTCGAGATATAAATGTTTTATCAACAAAATAATACTTAAAATATATATATATATATATATATATATATATATATATATATATATATA
>JAPDSC010028938.1:424868-464410 GCA_026290005.1 Latrodectus geometricus
ATATATATATATATATATATATATATATATATATATATATATATATAGTCATTGTATCATTCGATATTTTTAAACTTTTCAGAAAATTATAGCGAACAATATCTAGCATAAAAAAGATTGTCAAATTTACATGGACAATCTTTATTATGCTGGATACTGTTCACTATAGTTTTTCAAAAAAGCTTGCACGGCATAATGTAATTAAACTATTAATGCATCGAAATATATGGAACCTTATCTAATAACACATTAATACAATCAAAGTGTCTAATTAAACTCATCAGACAATTACGTATAAAAGTTTCCCCAAAGATCTTGAAATTTTAAATGACACAGAAATACGTTAGAGAAAAGGATGTTATGACCCTTTTTGTAAAATTTTCTTATCAAAAGTAAAAATAATCTTTCAAAGAAATAAAAACTTGCAAATGTTTCTTCATCTTATTTTAAAATATTCACAAAAATATAACTATTTTTATATTGTATTCTCTAATTTTATTTTTTTTGTATGTTGTTTTAAATTTTAGTTCAAATAAATAATTTTTATTTCATATTTCTATATGTATTTCATAAATTATCAAGTGTCTTAGCTCGGGAATGTTTTCAAGAAAAAGTTCGAGATAATAAAAGTACACACTTTTCTATAAAAAAAAAATCGATTGATTTTCTTAACTCGATGAGTGTGAGATTTATCTAACTTGTTTACGATCTTAAATTTTTTAAGCATTTAATTGAGTAAAAGAAGTAATTCCAATCAGTTTGGATTAACTGTCATATATTTAAGAGTCCTTTTTAATCTTTTAAGATAGTTAAATTATAGAAAATAAAAATTTATTCCGTTTGACTGGAATTGCATTCCATATTTTTAAGAGTGTATGCAAGCAAAGTTAAAAAATTGGTGGAAAAAAATAGCATTACTTAAAATAAGGCAATAAGGGATAAATAATCAAAATACATATTAAAGAAATACTTAACAAAATCAGAAATATTTCATTTTGCTGTCAGAAATACAAAAACTGAATGTTGTTTAAAAAAATAGAAATAGATTGATTGTTGGTGAGCCATGATATTTATTTTAGCATTCAGTATATGAGTCTAAGAAACCTAACTGTCGCGAAAAGCATTCTGGTTATAAGAGTTATTCACCTCGTATTTTCAGTTATTCAAAGGAAAATATGAAAAATAACAACAAAAATGTATTGATACCATTCGTTTAAACTTAGGAGTATGTTTCTCTTTTTCAGAAAAAGCCGCCAAAACTAAATTAACTTTAAAAGGCAATTTCCTCTAAAAAAATAATAGCGTTTTTTTTTTAAATTTAAGCATATATCTTTAACATGTGATATTATTAAACGTTAAGAATAAATATTATGAAATGGATTTTATAATTCTTTAACAGTTACTTATATCAATAAGAAATATATACTTATCTAAAGAAATATGTACTTATCTACAGAATTTCAATATTTAATCAATATATGTTTCATACATCGATAATATACTAATATTGCTCTCACACTGTTTACTATTTGCTAGTTCCTTAGCTATTCATAAACGCAGCATTATTTATATTAAAAGTTGTTTATTGAAAAGGATGAAACTGTGCCAAGCATGATATAACTTAAATTCTAAAAAAGATACAAAAATCACTCAATTAATACTTTTTTTATATATATATTTTAATTCCGAAAATTCCTTTAAGATTGATATCTGGTTGAATGAAATTTTATTTAATGTCTTTCTTGTGGGAAATTACTGCCATTTTGAATTCTCTCTCTCACTATACACTCCGAAGAGTTGGGTGGAGTTGAGTGATCTTATCTAAAGAAAAGTCGTCTACCGGGTATTCTTTTCGAACATTTCCTTTCCCCGTCTTCCTCTTTTTCCTTGCAGCAAGTGTCCTCCGTGTGGTCCCAGAAATCACCTCGATGGATCCGAGAAACTTTCCATGTCTTGCGTCAGAGGAGTAGTTGTCACTTCTTGTTAATAGAATTTGTTCGTAGCTCAGAACAAAACATGTGTGGGCCAATGCTTCTTTGTTTGGAAACTTTTTTTCCTTCATTCTTTGCTGGTTTCCCTCTCGAGGTTTTGCAGAGAAATGGAGACAAATGATTGGCGCTCTTCGTTTGTCATTCCCTGGGGTTGTGGCTTAAAACACATTTGTAGAATTATAATGACAGGTTCAGTCAGTTTGGTACTGAAACTAGTCTTGGCAAAGGAGTGTTTAAAACTTATAATGATTAAAAATGTACTAGAAATGAAAAGTTTTTAATAATTCATGAAGTTATAAATCATGTCTTTCATAATTAATAATTCATGAATTTATATATATACATGAACTGAAGTTTGTAAATATCGTAGAATAAAAGTAGTATTATTATCGTAATGATATAAAAAAAATTTACTTTTAACAATTTCCCTCATGAGATTATTATTTTAAGATAATTAATTTCACACTGGTTTAATCAATGAAATTAGATCTCATAGTTAAACGTACAAAATATTGTGTGCTTTGAATAGTTATTTATTCAGTAATGATTACGTCACTAGCGAATACTAAGGAGTCCTTTTCCCTAAACGAAAGAAAATAAAGATATGAAAATATTTTTCACTAAACGTTTATTCATTTTATAATGAAAGCACGATCCAGAAATAAACATGAATATCGTAAAATTAACTCAGTAAAATAAAACCAAATATACTAGGAAATGAATATTAAAAAGGAATTTTTATTAATATTTAGTTTTTATAAATATAAGTTAAAATATATTATTATTTTTTTTTATTAGTCATTTTCATCTTTGCTTTTTCAATATTTCTTTCCCAAATTTCTAAGCATTTCTATAATAATTTTAACGTTGAATTCTTGTTAAATTTTAATAGCACTTTATGGTTTTCAGCTTTTTTCCACAGTCTTTTTCTAATTTAAAACTTAATTTCTTTCAAGTATATATTTATTTTCATCGTTAAATATCAGTTTAGTGCAGTTTTCCTCTTGTGGAAAGAGAAAATCAAGTCGAAGACATCATTTCAGCCGTTGTACTAATCAAAATGGAATTTATGCACTCCTAATTTCGAATGAATGATAGCTCTACTAATGCTGCCAAGTTGAAAAGCATAAAACCTCGGTTAAACTTGGCTTAAAGCTGTCTCGGAGGTCATAGACTTCAAATATAGTGTGGATAAAATAGTGAGTCAGAGTAGGGAATCCATGACATTATTGGCACTTCACCAGATGTCAAGCTTGGGTTCCTAAGGTACATACATTCAGGACTCATCCCTGTAGACTGAATGGGTTACGAGTAAGACTTAAGATTTTTTATACTAAGTCAAAACAAAAAGAAGAAGAAAAGAGAGAGAGCTTGTTTTCTTTCAAGGCAGTATAATCTTATAAAAATAATTCGGTTCCGTTTGGCTTTCTTAAAATAATTCCTCGTGTTTATTTAGAAAATTGTGTATTTAAAATTATACGTATGAGAGTTTTATAAGCAAAAAATATAAAATAGATTTTTTACTGTCATTTAAAAAATGTATTTTACATTTTGTGTTATAAAAATTAGTAAAAATAAATTAAAGATATTAATTTTTATCATGCAGACACATAATTTGTAGATTTTTTTTATTATACACTTTTTTAATACAGTCTTAAAGTTAGCTTTATTATAATGTTTTCAAAAATATTTAAGTAAAAAAACGGAATATAAATTTAAAATATTTTGCTTAATTTTTTTCCTATTCTGAATGTAAAAATCTCATAATGAAATTAACATGTGAAATATACCAGTAAATAATATTTATTTTCTCCAACAATTTCTTTCAAATATTAAAAGGTATTTCGCAGTGTGATCATTTCCAAATTTTCATTCTAATAAGCATTTTTCTTTTCAAAACGAAATTAGGACAATTATTTTTATTTTAAACATAATAAGTAAAAATAAAAATAAATTTTTATTTTTTTAAATAAATAAAAATAAATAAAAGTAACTATAAAAATAAATTTTTATTTTTATTTATTTATTTTATTTTAAAAATATTAGATGAAATGATATAGTTTTTTTGAAAAATAATTAATGGAAAAAAAACGAAAACAGTTTAGAAATAACATAATATATTATTATACATTGTTATTGTTATATTATGCTTGTAATTTACAAATGTATATTCTATTAACCTGTACTGATATTTTACATTGTCTCATTTGTTTCAACAGAAGGTTTATTTTTAAGTTTTACGTTATGTTAAAGATAGATTATACTCTTGAATGACTGATTGTTAAAATTTCAAATAACTAATTACAATACACTTCTCGTAATTGAAATATTTCTATTCATATTTACAACAACAATATACATAAGAATTATAAAAAAATAATTCAGTTATTAATTTTTTTAAATTAAAATTTAAAAAAATTGAGGAGGTAGAAAATTAGAATGTATGAAACAAAATTATGAAATTTATAATGTAGAAAACACAAAAAGAAACTCTTAAAAATGATTTTAAAAGTAATATTTTATTTAAAACTTAAAGATTTATGAAAATGTTTGGAAAATATAACTAGCTAAAAATCCCCTTTAAACAACGAAAAAAGAATAAAAAATATCAAAAGATTTATAATAAAAGTTCGAATACATCAAGTGTCAATATCAAATTATATTTATTTTGGTTTTGAAGGGAAGTATTGGAAAATTATTAGCTATCGAAAAATAATTTTCCCATTTATCACTTACTTAATTCATAAGAAGAAATTTTATTTGTTATTCTCTGTTAAACCTGAAAATCATAATCTGCTGAGATGATGAAAAAAAAGAAAAAAATATGAAAAATGATGTTTATAATAATCTTAATTTCATATGTAAATTACGTCGTTAAAGATATGAAAAATGATATTTTTTCTGCATTCACTATTCAACTAATAATAATAATATATAATAATATAATTGTAACAGAGAATTCTACTGCATTAATATAATTTAATGCGTTCTATTACAGCATGAGGGGCTGAGTTAGTAGCTGTATGATTAGCGCTTTAACAACCATCAGTTGATGGAATAAATTCCCTTCTTAAATGCGGATGTTAATAGTGATTGGGATTCACATTTAAGAAAGGCGTTTAATGGTACATTGTTTTTTAAGAACCGAAGGCAAATTTGAAAGGAAATAATTGTACATTGTTTCATTTCAAATTTACCTTCTGATGCAAAACGAAAATGTAACAATTTAAGTAAACAAACCAGAAGTCAATGAGATTTTCAAATCCTCATCAAGAAATCATTTGAACTTTTCAATATTTTTCTAAATAAATTCCAAATAGAGTTTTTAAATTTCTTTGAAATTAATTTACAAAGTTATAGAAGTTTTATTGTTCTTCAACGGTCTTTTTCATTATTAAAAGCATATTATTATTTAATATTAAAAACACGAAAATCAATTATAAAGGATAATTTCAAAAGAACACGTGTAATTTAACAAAGTAAATTTAATTATTTCGTGAACTTTAAGTAACTTCTTTCAGATTCGTTTTGTAAAAAGGCTTAAAGCAGTTTTCATGAACATTTTTTGGTCTTGCAAAAAACTACGATTGCTGACATGCGGTCAACTTCGATAATCTTTTATATTTTATAGACCTTTTCGACGATGCTGTATAAATGCGAAGTGCATCTTTAGCATCAAAAATACCCGAACGGAATAGACAAACCCAAAATTGTACGTAACTGGTTGTTACAGTCTTATATAGGACGATAAATACTTTTCCCAATTTTATCCACCTGGCAAGCATTTTCGCTATTGTAAAAGAAAAGCTAAAATGTATTGAATTTTCTATTTGTTTTCTTCAATTTTTAATACCTTGTACTCATATATGAATTAATCAAACAAAAAACCGCAAGAGAATATTTTAGTCTCAAATATCATCTTCCCAACGAGCATAAATCTGAAATTATTTGATTGATACCTCGCAAGATATCGATCACTACAGACGTCTACCGAAAAACATATGGATTACATTTTCCCCAAACTAATATTAATTTTAGATTCTATAAGTAAGTGTGTAAAAGAAATTTTAAAAAAGGAACTTTGTTATATATGTTTATATTTGCATTAGTTAATATTTAAAAGTTTAACTAATAATTTTGCTGAATTTTATTCAAAAAGTTTTCAGGCACTTGAATCCAATCATTTCAATATTTGTAAATTGAAATGTCCCATCTTTACTAGAAATTTTAAATTTAATCTATACAAATTATAAATTAATTAATTAATATAATATTTTATTATAGCTTGTAATGGGATTCATTAAGACCAAATGGTATTACCATACATTTATGAATAAAAACTTTTGAGCTTGATCCGAAATTTGATCAGCCACTATTAAAAACAAAAAATAAATATTGTGTATTTCTTGCAAATACGTCTACGGAATATTACAGTTTTTCTATTCAGGGACACGTAAATATAGTCTACTATTCAAGAAAAGTCCTCCCTGAACTGAAGGCCATATGAGGAAGAATGATTGTCCAACTTTTTTAACATTCTTTAGGTCTTAAGCTATCTGCTATGCGGATTCAAAATAACACATTTTATTTGATTTATATATTTTTACAGTTAATGCCTCACAATTATTCTTGAAATAGTGATAATTTTTTATACAAATTCTAAAACATAATTATATCCAACTAAAACCTATATTTAATAAAAAAAAAGCTAATTGAATATTTTGAAAAATAAAAATAGTATTAAATAAAATTAAACTAACGCATTTACTTATATAAAAGCAGATAAAAATAAACAAATGTTTAAAATAATACAAGATTTGATATATGCTGGAAAGATCCATCAGTTCCAACTGCAATTCTTTTTCAGTTTTAATACCCAGGTAACGGTATACGAGTGATTATGCTGCTTTCAAAACGTATTTTTAAAGCTGTATCAACCTTTTAACTGTCATGACAGAGATTATCTCGGGCACAGCACTGATGTTCGAAAATGTCAAGCCCGAGTATTACTAGGGATAATATTTTTTTGAGTGCATCGTATTGTTATACCCGAATATATATCAGGAGACGTTTATTTCGGCTTTATCTCTTTGATAAATCAAACTGTACCTCGGGAAAAATTAATCTGTAAGTTAACTACTAAGTTTATTTTATTTTATACTAAACATTTGATTTTTGAAACAAAAAAAAATTGACAATTTGTGTAGCCTAATCATCAAAATAACTTGACAGTTAAGGGGTTAATTTAGCTTAATTTTCAATTCAATTTAAAATTTTTCACGCATAAATAAATACATAGCTATTTTTTCTTGCTAATGAAGGTTTTAGAGACTTGCAAATTTTTTATGATTCATGTCAGCTTTTGAGAATGAAGAAACAGTTAAATAATTACAGTTATTTGCTGTAATTTTTAAATGTGACAATTACTATTCTTTTTAATGAATTACTTAAGTATTTGGGAGACAAATTCACACGCATTCAATACTTTCATTGTTTGCAGCCAGTTTTTATTAAATGAATCGATAAAAGTGAGAAAGTTCTATTAAGAGAAGATGACTAATCGACAGAAAAAGAGAAAACCGACGCAGGTACAGCGAAAGAAAAAAACTAAAGAAAAAATAAATAAAACCGCAAATTAGTGGCAAACAAAACGTAGAGTTAATTAAAGAAGATTAACCTAGATTCAAAAAATGAAAGCGGTGTGGATTGTGGGGGAGGGGAGTGAAGAATCAGGGACGAGACTCTTAAAACTTAATGTGGAGTGTGATCTAATTGAAAAGTAATGAAAACAGCGCCTCCTCAGTCAAGGATGCTCGTCAAAATGACCCTGGCTATGGACCAGAGAAGAGGAATCAAGACGCGAAATTGGATTCCGAGGCGAGATATTTAATCGCCGACGCATCAAAGACGGGGAAGATAATGAGCGGGATGAATTCGTTACGGTTACAGATATATGCAGAAAGGCTAACTGGCTGAGAAACGCTAATGAGTTTTTAACGATGGCTAAATGGAATGCCGTGAGTAAGCAGCTAATTTGATATTTAAAAAATATATCCAGTGACTTTGAACGGGCCGAATATTTGCTAAATGGAAATTTTTAACAGTACACATCTTTATTAAATTAGGTTCATAAAGTTATTAAAATTACTTGCTTTTATTTTTATTTATATAGTGACATCACGCCTAAGCTACTGATCATATCTGATCTATGATGATGAATACAGTAAAATAAAATATAAATTTTGTTATTTGGTGAATGGTAAGTGGCGATGCATTGTAATTTATTATTGATATTTACAGTTTACGTGTTATTAAATACATTTTTTAGGTTCATGAATAAATTAAACTTATTTTACAAAACAACTGCTTTTTATGAAAAAATACCCTCAGTAATGAAATCTCAAAAGAAATGAAAAGAAATTTTTAAAATATATTTCAATAGACAACTGTGTATTCAACCATTCCTATTAAGAATATTTCAGCGAAATGAAATCAGAATAACATATTTACGAAAATAAAGTAGAAAATTTTTTATCACAGAATAAAATATAATCTGACAAATTAAAACAATTTATTTAATATCCACTGTAGGATATACTCCTAGAGAACTTTTCATGCACTATAGACACTTTTTACATGTGACAAGTAAAAGAAAGTGGAAAGCTATCAAGAATCCCCCTTTCCCAAATGATGTTCACAAAGAAATTAGAACTGCAGCTAGTTCAAAGTTTTCACCAGCGAGCCAATATTAAATTGGGAAATTTTTACTTTCAAAATCAGTCTTGCCACTAGTGATATTGAAAAATGGTCAAAAGGATAATTTTTCGTTTATCATCGATTTAAATTAATATAAACTTCATCTAAAAAATTGCTTTTAAATAAAAAAAAATTCCAAAGTTTGTTTCAAGGATGGGGAAATTTTACCACACTTACAAATAAGTTGATAATTTTATCTATCTATTTAAGATCTCAATTAATAGTGTAACTCTGAAATTTGATCGAAAAAGGAAAATAAAAATATTGCTTTCAAATTTTTCAGAAAACAAAAAATCAATAATTTATTATCTGTTGTTGAAATTAAAGAAAGATAAACTCGGAATCTCTTGTGATAAATCTCTTGACTTAAATGTCACACCTTGTTAATACACGTGTGACATTTAATGGTGCTCCAATAAACAGTATGTGTTTGTATGATTCATCATTACACAAATTTCAACCAATTATTGACAGACAGAACACCATTCGCCTCGGTGAATTCAATATTTATTAATACATCACTGAAAAGATCTTTTAATAAATTTCTCATCCCTTATTTTGATACGCTTTTAATAAGCCTTTTTGAAAAAAATCCTAAATTGTTTTGATAAATACTTTTATAAATGTTTTAAAGAGATTTTTAAGAAATATTTATAAAAAATATCTGCATTTTATCTTTTTATTAGATTAATCGGATCTCTCGCAGATTTTATAGATTAATATTATCAGATAAATGGAGCTATTTTATTCACAGTTCAAACAAGTAGCCATGAAACAGTAGTACAAGAACTGTCGAATGTCAAATAAATAATATATTTAATATCATGACAGACCCAATATTTCAGAAGATTTACAGCTGAATATATTTCAAATGTTGAAAAAGGTTTTCATAAATATAAGAAAAAGCTTATATTTCAGAACTAAACAATTGTATTTGGTTCTCGAATAGTATATAAAACTTTTTACTATTCATGCAATATTTCCTTTCCTTGAAAGTATCCAAAGATTGTCATTTAAAAGTGACTGATATAAAACCAGGAACCATTAGATCGGAATGCCACTTTGAACACTAAAAAACTGGAAAGATTTAAATGGCATTAATGCCACGCCGTATGTTTCTGTTACTATTGTTAGAAAATTTGATACTGCATTTTAACAATCAATCATCAAATTAAATATCAATTTTGATTATGCACGTTGGCAATTATACTAATGTTTTATTCATTAAAATGAGCAAAACATTTTGTAGAAATGTACTCAACTAAACCATTTTTCAGCAAACAAATATGAAACAAATTATTCACAAATTAAGTAGATTAATATTATTTGATAAGTTTGAATCTATTATGATATGGCAATTTTGTTTCGATTTATTCCATTTAGATTGTATATTTAACAAGTGATTAATAAATACAATACTTAAAATTAATAAATTCAACTGGGTATGTAGTTTTCAGTAGTTTTCTGTCGTATAAAAGCGAGATGTGGAAATTCGAAATCTCTTTCATCCCCACTCAAAATCAAGAATAAAAATGTTACACTCAACAAAAAATTAGCTTAGTAGATTCTCTTTTTAATAAAAAGAGTTGGTTAAAAGTGAATGAACATCCTTTTTGGCAAAAGTTCAATGAACTAAAAGGAAGCGAAGAAAAAATTTATGTTATTTTTGAGAAGACGATTGACACTAAATATTGGTCTGTCACGCTTCTCCATGAATTCAGTCTCAAAATGTTTAACGAGCTAATCTAATTTTTTCCATTTATTAATAGAAGACAAACGAAAACATACTAAAATTACTAATATGAGGCTAAAAAGTTTGACATTTTACCAAGTAAATTTTAAAAGATAATTAAGTAGTTTTTTTTAATTATATATTTTTTCAAAAATTTAATATATAATCCAAATTAATGAAATTAAATATAATAATTACAAAATATGGTATTATATATAAGAACTTTTGTTTTTGATTGTTACATAAATAAGTGATGTTGAATATTGTAATAAAATAGTTTACATGTTTATAAATATTGCCAGTATATTTCAAAGTGAGATTTCAATATTATTGAGCAGTAATATTCAGCAATTGATCATTAGCTTGAAATTTATTCAATTCTTCGTAATAGTTAGAAAATTTAAATAGCTATATTTTCCCTTACAATGAATTCACCATTTCCAAAAATTCCTTTTCATTGCAAGAATATCTGAGTGTAAGCAAAAAATAAATTAAGATGCTAAAAGAAAAACTACTTAGATTATCTAGCGAGAAAATACATAAAATGATTTTATATTTAACCAAAGGGCTCATATGTAGCTTTGAACTAAGATTGTTCAAGTTACATAAAGGCTTTTAAGGTGACTAAATTCTCAACAGCGAATTTAAGGGAAATTTTTTAACGCTATTTTTATAGAAATTACTGAAGTAAAAGATGAAATGCCAAACAATTTCTTTCGTTTCCTTGTTAATTATAATTTACATAAATGAGCTATCTTGTATGTTGAACAAATAATAAATTAAATCCTAAATATCTCTCAATACTAATCTAATTATATATATTAGCTCATTGATGCAACAAATTAAACTATTTTTTCTTCAGAAATTCTCAAATTTCTTTGCAAATAAAATCGTGTAATTTATTGTTACACTCAGGTTTAATTAATTCTAAAATATTAAAATCTGATTAATTAAATGTTCTTCAATGAATAATTTTTTCTTAGTAAAATCATTTGAAAATGGATTATTCAAATTAAAAGCAAGATCTTTTTCTAAATCTGGTACATTAATTTGTTTACTAATTCAATAAGTATATTAGCTTAAATTGATTTTATTTTCCGTGTTTTATTAAATCATAACATCATTTGCATAAGGAAATTTTTCATTTAAATTATACCTATTTACAAAATTCAAATATATTTATATTGTTTTGTAAATGCCTCAATAGTTACTTTCTAAATTTAAGGGCAAACATATTAGACAAGATTTTTATTTAATCTATCCAATTTTAAAAAAAATATGATGCGAGTTTTTTAAATGAGCTTTAACACATTGTAGATATTAATTGAAACAGTCTGAAATTTTTTCCTGTAACTATGCCAAGCTACTTATCTTTTATTATTCACCGTATTTAAGCATAGTAAGCATACACAACAATAAACTGAACATCAGAATTAATTTGACTGTGAAATATTTATAACCTTAATTTAGTATAAGACAATGAAACAGAAATATACTATTCATGTGGTATCTGAAAGAGATAAGTAAAATTTATAAGTTAAATTGGAAATTCCAGTAAATAAGAGAATGTTGGTTATCAAATAGCATAGCAGACAGCACAACCAGAAAATCAACGGAGTATTTACACTGTAACTGATCAAATAATTTAAAAGCAGTTTAGCATGTTCTTGAATAGCGACATGACATTTGAAAATGAATTTTGTGTGGTGGAAGTGATGTAACTCTGTGATATAATCTGTCAGTAGAATTTATAGGCCTTTCTTGAATTTATTGGCCTTTAGAAGCCTTTCTTGTATAATGTATATTAGCAGCAATTTGAAATATTTATTATAATAACCTTAAACATTCCGAAACTTTGGCAAAGTATCATAGCTTGTAATTCCAATTCGCTAAATCTCAAAGAAAATATGGAGCTTGGAAAACGATTATTTTGTGTCTGACATCAAAGAACATAAAAGGCAAGATATGTTGTTTATTCCCATTGAAAGCTATGTTTTTATTTAGGTTTTTTAACGGAAGAAATTTGAGTAGTTCTTCAATTGACTAATGAAATATAATTTTGATTACAAAAGACATTTTTAAATATTTAGCATATTTTTATGAAAAAATATATCAGAAAAAATATAGATAAGGAAATCTCTGTTGGATTTTCGAAGTTTAATTGGGATGAAAGTAAATATAAATCATTAAGTTATTTGAAGAAATACACATTGCTTCTATTTTTGCATCCTCAGATTTTTCCCCCAGGATTTAGAGCTCCTTCAAAAAAATGAGATATTATTCCATAGGGAATAAAATTACGTAAAGTATTATCAAAATATAAACCTTTTACTTAATTTTAGAATAAACCAGTTCAATAATTAAAAGTTTCATATAAAATTTAATTGATTCTCGTTGTCTTGTTATGAAAAATAAACTTTTATCGGCAATGCAAATATTAAATGACTTTCTTTCAAACTATAATATTTTTCCCAAAGAAAAACAAATTGGATCATTAAAATGTGGTCTTTGCTTTCTGAACCATAATAGTGAATAAGTCATGATGATTTGAAAATCCTGGCACAATATTAAAAAAAAATAAACAGTCATTATGTAACAATCATATAAATTATAAGCAATCAATCCAAATATCTAAAGAAGTCTAAGTAAGATTCAGCAAGGATATGCATGAAGTAAGGGTAAATTTTGAAGAAGTTTACTGCAAACAAACTGTACGATGGAAGATCAAAGTTCAAGAGGCTGGTTAAACCGCTGGAGAAACATGAAAGTGCACTTAAGAATTTTAAAGCCTAAGAAAGAATCTTGTCAACTTCTCATGAAAAATAAGGGGGTGGGATGAGAACATACTATATGGGCACACCTCATAGTAAACAGTATTTTTCAATCTTGCGGATCGTATGTTTTTTCATGGCTAATTAAATAGGAGGGAGTAATTGCGTGGTTCTAATAGATTAAGGGAAATCGTTGTTAAATATTTGTTAAGATACTCTTCAAGGTTTCTTGAAGTAAATGCAACATAAAACTATGCAACCATATTTTTTAGCCATTTATTGGTTTTTCAATGACTTTTCAGAGTGTGGTTATTTTTTTCAAGAAATCTAATTCTGCTGGGATTTTGAGTTTAAAGCTAATTACAAGTCACTAAAAATGTCTAAATACAAGGTAGTTAATTTGAGGTCTAGAACATTGATAATTTAATTACCACTTCATACATTTGGTGAAATCAACACTTTTAATATTTAAATTTATGTTCAACATTTAATCACAGATTTGTTTTATTAATGAACGTTTCAAAGCATTTGTTTTATAAATATTTTAGTAAGAAGACTGCTACCAAAAATGTGTAACGTTATATCATCAAGCTATTGGAATGAATATAGTCACCCATTCCATGATATGCGGGTGCATACCTGAAAACGCTTGGTAGACATCACGCAAGGTAAGTTTATGCAAATACTCTGATACTTATTTTCTTTCTTTTTTACTTACACCAGATAAAATTTTATACATTTTCTTAAGTATTTTTTAAAAGAGGGGTAACGTTCTTTCAGCTTTTTTATGTATTCTAAATGGAAGATCTGAGCTGTCGAATCCATGCGATATTGATGGGGTACCTTGTATAGAACAAACTTGGGGATAAACTAAATTTAAAGTGAAATAATACCACTAAAAACTAAGCATTTAAAATCTATCTATCAATTCTACATGAATATGTTACTTTCTTCATTTTATGCAGCAGTAGCTGAGCTGGCAGCTTAATGGTTAGCGCCTGGCCTTTTGTGTCACAGTCTATGGACACAATCCCCACCAGGGACATTGTTGTTAGAAGTGATTCGGAATCCACTTTCATGTGCAGGAACCGATCGAAATAAGAGCCTTGTATACAAAAAAATGACCACCGAGAGTCAAATCAAATCATTATATGTATGCAACAAAATATAAACTAAGAAAAAAACATGAATTTAAAGCCAATTTGCAATATAGGATGTTACAACATGGAATTAAAATTTTAATTAATTTTCTATTTAAAATGTTGACTTAAATATTTTTTTATTTTAAATATACAGCCAGATTTACTTTACAATATAATTATGTTATTAAATAAGCATTTGGTCACTTTTGAGTTTATAAAAATATTTTCATAAATAGGTGAAAAATATGTGTTAAAATCATCTCGAACTTGAAGAATAAAGAACAGGTTTAATCTCATGTTCTTTTTTTAAATAAAAATTTGGTGACGAGAACCATTAAAAGACTAACAACTATCTGCTTAAATAAAAACTGTATTATTTGAATTTACTCGATACCAAGAAAATTTCAAAAATATTTATTATTCTGGATGGTGGGAATATGTATTTGAGGAAAAATTTAACAATATGTTCTTAAATTTTCTAAGAACTTCTGGAAATGTTAAAAAAAAATTTTTTTTTTACTTGAAAACTAATATTATGCCAATTTTAGAAAATTTATCAAATTAAAGAGGGAATTAATATTTCTTCAACTAATTACAGCAGTTAAAAATAAATCTATTTAAATTGTTGTGACGATGAATAGTTCTCCTCACAATGAAATGCACAAGTTTTTGAACATGAGATTTTTCTTACTTTTAATTAAGTAATGAATCTCGTGCAGTTTGTATAAAAATTCGCTTTCATACTGTAAAATTTTTAAGTGCAGCGACCACATACTAAGTAACATTTCAGCAACTTTCCAAAAAGAAGCTGGCCTAATAAGTAATTATCCATAAAATGAAAATACAGTTTCTCATACAGTTACGCAAAATAATTAATTACTATAAATTTTCAAAGAAAAATATTCTAACGTTTATGCATGGGCAACAAAAATTATTCCATATATGAATGCTAATCACATGTTAAATATATTTATTTTTATTTTAATCTTAATATTTCTATATCATTAAGTTAAGTTTTCCGAAAATGGAATCAAATTTAGCATAAAGTTCCACAAATTACAAGGGAAAAAAATCAAGTGAACTTTTTTCTAATTTTTAAAAACTTTTATTTATTAATTTTAGTTGAATATAGGTGAGGTTCTTATCCAAATAAAGCAATGAATCTATTTATATCAAATTTGCTGCCTTCACAAACAGCTTTCTGTTTTCCATGAAATAGGAGCAGTGGAAATACTATTAATTCCATTTCAATTTGTTGTTATGCACTAGCTGATTGGTGATAAACTTTTGATGGAAATACGAGATCAAATGTTTCTTACTTTTCTGAAGTCACACAGGAATTCATCATGCTCTTGTCAACATAATATCTGAAATTGGAAGTTGCCTAACACTTTTCCTCAGATAATAGTTGTGTAAGATATACCAAAAACTATGTAAAATGTATCACATTTAAAGTATGGTTTAAATAACATTTTTAACTAAAATCTTTAAACCATTTACTAAAAAAAATGTTTGTTTCATATGCGTTCCTAAAGTTTTTTCATGGTTTAAAAGCTTTCATTCAACATGAAAATCTTTGAATATTAATAATTATCAAAAATATTTAATTTCCTAAAAATAATACCTTATTTTTAAGAAAATAATTATTTTTGGTACGCCTATAAATAAGTAGGGACACGACAGATATTTTATAAACTATAACAAAGTGTGAAATATGTTAATTTTAAAAGTTGTGAATGATTTCAAATTCAAATATTTTATACATAAAAAAGCATGAATAAACTATAACCAACTTCTGTTCCAGAGATAACTCCATTATTCAAGTAATTTCGATAAAAAAATTTTTTTTCAATAATGCATCACAAGTCATTTTTTATGTAAAAAGTAAAACTTGTATTCAAAAACTACTATGATAGTGTTTATATTTACTAGCTGCAATTTATAGGACATTTTTAAATTCTGAAACCTCTCTTTCAAAAGTGCAGGACATTTTTCTTACTACAGTCATTTCATCTGAAATGAATGCTGTTCATTCTGTAAGGTAAGCACACCTGGAAAAACAGGATGTGATGCTAATTATATAGAATGGGAAACAATGCTTTTTGAGCTATATTTCATAAGGTACAGATAAAATAATTTGTAACAAGAATTATAGCTCTTCTCTCAAATTCAGAAAAAGTAAAAAAATTTCACATTTTTAATTAAATAAAAGTTACTTTTAGAAGTACCCAAAATTTATTTAAATCGAAAATTGAGAGCAATATTACTACAAGAAGATGCAACTAAACAAATTATCCAAATTTATTTTTGGTTTTATATAATTATATGAAATATATTTACGTTAAAAATATTCTAATTTACTGTACTTTTCCGGAAATAAGTAATTCTTAAAAATGCAAGACCTTTCAAAATTCTTGGAGCAATATATATTTGCAGCCATGGTCGCAGGCTTTCCTGTGGAAATATATTTATTTTGCCTCGCTTACCTTTTTCTTAATAAAAAAAATTTAAAATGACTTTCTTTCAGAATATTTTATATAAAGAGAGTGTAGAAAAAACAAATCCTTTTTATTTAGTATTATCTTTTCTTACAACTTTATATTTTTATCATAAAATAACACTGATTCAAAAAACAAATTTTCTCTGTTGCTATTACGGAACAGTTAACGTCCACTTTTTTCATTTGTTAACCACTTCAAATACTTTCACATGGCATTGAAAACTTCAGTTATTTTTGCTAAAAATAAAAGAGCCCCTTGCAATATTAACTAGATGAATAATGTTTCCTTAACGTAACTACCATTAAAGTCAAATTTGAAACTATTGATCAAAATGAAAGTAACAATTGTGCGGGATTTTTTTTCTTACTCTATTTTCTTACGTGAGTCACGTTTTTTATCCCTGTTGAAAAAATAAATTTGCTCTCTTTCATAGTCTGCTCTTCAAAATGATGCGTATTTAAGATTAAACTTATAAGAGTTATAAAATCCATTGATGTGAATGATGGTAAGCTGCGTAGTGGATAGTTTAATAGCTGGAAACAGTGTAGTGAAATATTTTAAATATATACAGAGAATTAGAATTTTAAAGGAATGTTCATAGGTAAATTCAAATATAGCAAAATAAGAAAACTAAAAATTTCTCAACAAGAATCGGAACAAGAGATACAATATCCATTTCTCGCTTTTCAAGAGTGACTAATATATAAACTTCTTCATTAAAGAAAATTGGTATATTCTGTTCCAAACAGAGTGATGTTATCACATGCTTTATTAAGTACTGATAATGTATGGAGTATCGGAAATTTATATTTAGACATGAAAATGATATGCATCGCCAGATATTTTTAAATAAAATGAATAAACTAATTAACTTTCATCTTAATTTTTAAGAAAATTGGAGTCATTTTGTCACGGAATTAAGGATAGCCTAATAAACCACAAACATTACAAGGCATTTATACAGACACTTAATGGAGTTTTAGAAGATATTTTCATAGACGGTGAACTTATTTTAAGGGGATGATATTCAAGAACACCTATGTAAACACCTTGAAAGATATTCAACTGAATGAAGAATCGCAATACCAATCACCCGTTATTAAACAGAACGCAGATTTTCCATTTTGAAACTTGTGATTCTACCATTTTATCACGGTGGACTTTATATAAGTGTATAACTTGATAGAACATATTTAGAATTATAGAAAATGTTGCATTCTGGATGTCGTTTCCACATTTTGAACCACTATCGGTGTTTGTTTATTTGAGTGTTTGTTTTTTGTTTACACCACTAGCTGGTAGGCATAATTATTAAATGCTTTATAAACTCTAGTTCTTGAAGTCCAATATTAAATGAAAAATAATTAACATTCTGATAAATTTATTGAATTAAATTAATTTTCTAAGAAACCAGGTATATATATATGTGTGTGTAGAAATATCAAGGCTTATATTTTTACTGCTGATGGAATATTGAAACAAACTCAAATGCATGGAATTATGTGTTTGGCTAAATTTAGAAATTTCTAATCAGCAAAATTATCTGACTCGGAAGAAAAAAGATTAACAAAAGTAAATAAATGTAATTATCGTCTGTAATTTAGATCTCATCCAAAATAAAGCAAACTTTTGCATTAATGAGATCCAATGTCCCCTTATCAAAATGCTTATTATCACATCACGCAAGCTCAAAAAAAGTTTGCTTCCTCTTGCAAGGAGAGATCTTAATCAAATAGAGATCTATATGATTGAAATTATGAATCGGAATCCCCAATTTAATATGCATACAGTTCTCTCTCTGATGGGAATTTGGTTAGCCATTAAGCAAATATCTATAATATACATATGTAACAGATTTAATAATTCCGTGTTTGAAAGAGAATTGTTTTATAACGGAAAAATGTAAAGTTAAAATTTTACTGCACATATTAACCGGGTAAAGGAATTAGACATTTTATATTTTATTTCTTTTTTTATTTTATTATTTTTTTTTTATTTTCACCTGAATTAAAACAAGTCGAAAAAAATTCTTTGCAATAAAAAATTTGTAGATTTCTTATCTCTTAAGTCTAATTTTGGTCCTATAAGACGATAAAATTTTCTTTAATATATTTTGTAATTTAAATTTAACATTGAAAGTTAAATTTGTATTTCCTTTAATACATTTTTTTAAAACATCACAAAGTGATAATTTTGTACGATTGTTCGAGTAAAATAATGTGCGATAGATTGCTGTATTATTAAAAGTAATTAATTTATATCATTAAATTTTTCAGAGATTGATTTTTATTCTAGAACTGACATGTCTGGGTTGATCACCAAATATAATTTGTAGCTAAAAGAATAATTACCCACATGAGATTAAATGATATTTAAGTTTTACTTTCAAGGTATTTACATTTTTCTGATAAAATGCAAATAAATAACTAAAAAAAGAGACAAGCATAAAATTAAGAATTTAAAGGTTATCTAAAAAAATATTCAACTTGACATTAGAACTGAGAAATCTTTAGCACTGTTAAAAATTTCTTAAGATAGCAGCATAGAGTTAGTTAAATTAAAAAAGTTTTACTATAAGATGGCATATTCAATGGAAAACATTTAATCACTTTATTGAGATGAAATAAAACAGAAGGGGAGCCTCTGAGGATTTTATTATTTTTTAAGCTGAGATTGTGGGAGAATACTTGATGTCACCGCATCATGACATCAAGGAGGAGTGTTCAGCTTAGTTTTACGATAAAATTTTTATTGGCTTGTGAGGACTTGCGGAACTTAGTTTAAACTTGAGAGCGTAACAAGCTTTTTGATGGAAGGAGTAGCGTGTGTTTCGTAATTTCAGTAGCCATAAATGTGATAAATGTTTTATGGCGAGAAAATTCATGGATCGTAAAGCTACTGCACCAAGCAAGCCTTTCCTTCTTCTTTGAAGACCCCTAATCTTCCATCAGAAAAATAAATTTTAATTAACTGATTATGTTCTAATTAATATCCCAATAGGAAAATAGTTTGCAAAGACATTTTTGGGAAGAATTTCAATGAGGATAAGAGCTTATTGAAATATTTTTACCTGTAATGTCTTGTAATTTAAAATATTCCAGTTAATTTGGATTAGATATTGAAATTCATAATGATAAACAGTTATTTATTAGAAACATCAAACAGCAAAATGTATACAAATCTATTTATTCAAACCTTTTGTACTTCCTCTCGTATAGAAGAAGCTAGTAATCTTAGAGCATCTGGATTCGAACTCGCATTCTCCTCATCTTCATATTGATGATGTGGAAGAGGACTATAAGCATTAGCATTTACCCAGTGCCTGAATAGTGTTAATATATTTTAAAAATTTAAAGAAGCAAGGAAAAAGGTAAAAAAACAAAAGCCGTAAATGAATACTGAAGCTTAATTTTATATATGTTTATAATAAAGTTTAGAAATAAATATGGTCTGGTTATTGTATCATTTATATATTTTATATTTATCACTTCGATAATATCAGCAGTTATTAAAAAGTATAGGCTACTCGAAAATACTGAGTTAAAAGATTAAAATAACCTTATGGATCCATTTATTTCTCTCTCATTAACATACAAATGCCTTTCAAATTACTCAAAAAGTTAAGTACACATTTAAATCTTCCCCCAAAATAAACAGTAAAAACATCTGAAAACATACATTCCTACAAACACGTAAGTCCGTTTCTCAAACCAATAATTTCCTCAGTAAATAAACGGAGATATTGAATAAAAAAATTATTGCGGTGAGTCATCTCGTCATTAAAGGAACTCTTTCTTTGCGCAACTTAGCTTTAGAGCATCATTTGTACACCTGCATCAAGTTATATTACTGACCGCTTCCCTTTGTGGAGAAGGAGGTAATAATACTGACTGTCAAGGTCCGATTTAGATTCTAAACAGGGTTGCTGTAAAATAGTTCCCTTTTAAACCATTTTTTTTTCTTTTTTAAACTTTGTAAGAGCAAAGGAATTATTGTCTGTCTTTTCTAATGCTTTTTGGAAAAAAAATCTGATGTTAATATGGATTTATGGTTGATGTGTAGCGAATTTTCCTTCCACATATAAAAATATGTCAGATACGCCGCTTAATGATGGCAGGCATAGCATAATACAGCCAAAATTATCTTAGTTTTAGAAAAAGTTTTGTTTGTATAAAAGAAAGAAAGAAAAATAGTTTCAAATATAATTTCATTTTTATGAATAATTTATTCCAAGCTTTCTTTGTGAGATCATTTGGCAGCTAGCAACTAATAAGATAAAATATTAACTTGTATGCATGCCAACTAAATAATTTTTCTTTTACTGAGAACTTTTGTGTAATAATACTTTATTTAATTCTTTTATTTTACAATACGCTATTTTACGTTACAAAATTTTTTGCAAGTCTTCATACCAAGTTCAAACCGAGACAAGATGCCAAGTAAAGTCTTCTTAATATGAACTCTGATTTGTGCTTAAAAAAATTGGAAATTTTGTAGTATACACATTCTATGGAGTCGTCTCTGTATTTTTACTTATAAGCATTTTAAATAAGTGTTATTGAGAAAATAAAATATGGATTACCATAATAAGAGGAATAAATTAAGATGAAAAAAGAAAAGTATCTTTTTGAAAAGTATATTTTATATGCTAGTATTATGAGTCACAAAGGTACATACATACTTTCTGGAAGCTTAAATTTATGCGCTTCAAAACATAGGCAAATTTTATAAGAAAACATTTCCTATTGTATTACCTAGCTAGACAGATTTATATTTTAGTTAAAAATTCTGAACAATTTAGATACTATTCATATCCTCAATAGTCGATGAAAAAGCTTCTTTATTAACCTTATCTCTATTTCTTTCTAATGTTTTATCAATGCATTCTATCAAATTATAAAATGTGTTATTATTTATATCTGTTATCAAGGATTTTCATTTCAAATGCATAAAGTTTTGAACACATATAAAACCTTGGAAGTACAAAAAATATTTTAAAACACACCATTAGTGATTTTTTTTTTCTTTAATTTGCAGTATTTAAACTATAAAAGTCTTTTTAAACAAAAATTTAAAAAATTCCTTTAATATAAAATATCCTTTAGTCAAGAAGGATTCTTGAACAATTTATAAAAGTTATTAAATTTATTTAAATGTAGCTAATTTATATTCTCTACAAAGAAAAAACGTCGTTCGTTAGCTACAAAGTATTAATTATTATATTTACTTTTAATTCCAAACTTCTCTTGTACTTTACAAAATTAATTAACATCCTGTGTAATTGTATTTTGTTCTTAGATTTAAACAGTATAAACTGTAGAGTTTATTCTGTTCCGTCTTTATGTTTGATTTAACTTGAAAACATATTAATTACTTAAATAAATCCTTTGTCTTTATTATTCTTTAAAACAGGAATTCAAATTAAAATAATATCTGGAAATTGCTCCTTTTTATAACAAATAAAAAAGCTATGATTGTCAAATTATTACGATACATAAATGAGATAAATATAATGGGAATATTGCAATTTGCATATCAGTAATCTAAATTTTGTTTACTAAAATTCTTTTTTTTTTTTTCCTTGAGAAATGTAAACATTTGTACAAAATTTCATTTTCTAATTTTTTCAATTATTTACTACAAGTAAAAATAGCATCAATAGAGTAATCACAAAACATTGAAAATTAAAGTCACAAAAATCATCGAAATTTTTAAAAACAAGATACCATTCATAAGAAAATTGATAAGTTGGGGCGAAAAAAAATGTCAAATGAAAAACCAAACAAAAATAATGACAATTACTTATAATTTTAAATAAAGGTGACGCGGTTTTGAACAAAATCTTTTTTTTTCTTCGCTAAATACACCATAATTCTTAAGCAATCAGTTATTTAAAGACGAATTATTCCACTATTTGTGCATTTATATTACCATTTCATTGGAATTATTTTCATTTTTAAATCTCACCTCATGATTAATTTCTTGTATGGGATCACCAATTCTATAAATTTTTTTTAAAATAATTTAATTGTAAACAATAAATGCTTAGCGTCAGTTATGTACGTAACATATTATTGAGCATTGTTTACAAAAAAACATACTCGAAATATAGCTAAATTGCATTCATAGAATAAGTTTAGAAATTGCTGATTAACTTTCAACGTGAAAAAGAGTAACAAAAATATTTTTGACAGCGATAATAAAATGCGAATATTTTATTGTTTAAATGATTATGAAATAAAAATGTCCATTTTTATTTATCTACAAAACAAAAGTAAAAATATTATTTCAATTTTCAAAACTATTTATATTTCAAAACTTTTAATCTAAAAAGCTTATGTTTGCTCATCTCGAAAAAAAATGATTTGATAAAAAAAATAATAAGCATTTTTAGTAGTTTCCAAGTAATGCTTTTATATACTAAGGGAATTTTCTTTCAAATTTCTATTCTCATAAACAAGAGTATAACAAACAATGTGTTTTATTACTCTTGTTTTTCATAACTGCATCCTCGCTGTTAAGGCCTTTTTCATAAATATAAAAATAACTTACACTGCACTAAAGAACGAAAAAATTGGCAGAACCTTTTTAAGGAGCGTTGTTTTTTTAATATTTTCAAACAGTTATTTATTTGTATATCATCACCGGTTTAAAAATACAAAATATTGAATTTCTTATTAAATTTATGTTTCGGTTAACGGAAAAGCTAATTTCGAAGTTATTAAGGCTAAAAACCTTCATCCATTACTTTACAGAATTCAAGGTGCTATACCGTATCTAAAACTAAATATCCTTTCGTTGATGTAGTATAGAAGATTGAGTAGAAGCCATCCAACACAGGTGTTTACTTCGTCACTTACCCATGATTCAGAAATACGAATCACCGTTCCTTTTAAACTCTTCCCAGCATTGCACGTCATGGCTATACCAAGTAGCGTAGTTTTATGTTGCATGATTACAAAAATCTACAATAATCTAGAAAATGGTTGTTTATATATACTTTTCTCAAATCATAAACACAGTTTTAGAAAAACAAATAAAAAACCTCTTTTATCTGTAGTTAATTAGCGATTTCTCACTATCGGAGAAAAAAACCTTTACAATGTGAAGAGTTTGGGCGAAAAGTTAAAAAATGTTGCAACCCGAAAAATTCGATGGGGTGGGTCTTGAGCTCTCAGTAGGATCTGAAAACGTTGACCCCTTGACCTCACCCCTTACCTGTCACTACACTGTGCTTACCACAAGAAAAAGAAGGATAAAGCATCATTTCCTTTCTATGGGCGGCAACACTCTCTATCTCTGCACCGGTATGTGAACACAAGCAAAGTCTGGGAAGTAGTATAACTTGCAGGTAATAAATCACGAAGTTTACACTTTTATTTTTCTAAATATTTACTTTGTCAAGGGAAACTTTGGCGGGAAATTGATAACTTTTCGTGAGTGCAGACTCGTTAGCAAGATATTATGTTCAGTTTTTATGACACTGCTACGTAATTTTTTTCAATAAAAATCTTATTGTTTTAAAAAATTTTGATTTGTGTTTTGAAAATTCTGGAATTTGTTTATAAAAATAAAAAAAGAAAAGCAATAATTATACATTTATTTAGTTATTTAATTATAACTGAATAAAATCTAAAAATAAGTAATATCTTTTTAACAAATAATAATTTCGATTTACCTTTTCATCTATTAAATCTCAACAATCCAAAATAGTTTCAACTTTACAACTTAAAAATAGTTAAAAATTACGGTATTAACTTACGTTGGAGTTAATAATCAAATATCAAGTGAGTGAAGTTACTATTCAGATTTTATGAATGCATTTGGAGTCAATTTAATACAGATTTAAACAGAATGAATCTTTACAGATTGGGAAATACTAGCTTATAAAATAATATTTATAGTATTTCGACAAAACTTCTAATATCATGTCAACATAGTTTTTTTATAATATCTGAGAATTCTGAGAATAAAGAATGTTAAATCACAGTAAAGAATTTTGACATTCGTTCTTTGCCTCTATTACACGAAAAATCAGCGTGAGAATCTTGTATTTGATAAAAACTAAGTAGAGAATATTCAAAAACACATGTTTTAAAATTTTTTAACAAAACTTTATTCAGTTTTTCATAAAATTTAATAATAAAATCTTCATGAAAATAGTACCTAAAATATTTTATAAGGAGTTTAAAATTACAAAATCTTTTGAATATGAGCTTATATTTTTTTAAGGGGAAAACATTTTTAATAAAGAGAAAATAAATTATATTTATGCAGCAAATATCTCAAAAATTACGATAAGATCAGTTTTTTTGGCTTTATATTGGCGAATTTTTAAAACAAAAATAACATCTCTACCTTTCTTCTTATTTGAGTCTAAAATAACCCAGAAACTTTTTTTCTATTACGTGGTAAGAGGTTTTCCTCTTTTTTCTGCTTTTTATTTCATAAAAACATCATTACTATTCCATCAAATCTACTTCATGTCGAAATCGACACTCACCGCAATAAATCGCCGGCGCCTTTGGTGTTCCAGTCTGCTACTTTTATTTTCGTTATTTGTTACATATTTCCCGCTCTTTAAAAGAATAATAAATAAATCGAAGAAAGTTAGGGAGAGTGGTGCCTTCCAGATAAGCTTTAATTGGCGGGTTCGCCTCAAGATGCTAGGGGATAAATGAGAGATAAATTGATCCCACCGAGTTAAAAAGGGAAAAAAAATTCAGCGTAGGCGTATGGTAGAATCTACTTTTCTTTTAGAGAAGAGAATTCCTTCTCTCTCATTTAATTCAAACTGAGGCTACAATAGGCTCAGTTGAGGTTTAAATTTTGCAGCTCTCTTAAGTAGCAAAAAGTTTGCATGAGGTGAGTTCGGAGATAGGCGTGCTTGTCGACAAATAAATCGCCAAGCATCCGGAGGAACAAATTATTACCGACTGCCAGCATGTGATTTTCTCGTCAAATGTGAATTAATGAGTTCTGTTGGCGGTCTTAAATGACTAAGTAAGGGACTGAAAGTAATTTTTTTATGACTGTTAAAGTTTTGGGGTCTTTATTCGTGCTGTATTTATCGTTGTGCAACGGGGAGTTATCAGTACAGTGCACCATAAAGAAAGAATTCTAACAGAGAATTTCAAAGAATATCTTCTTAAATATTTTTAATAAATATTATATTTTTCATAAAATATTTTTATAAAATAATAAAATTGTAAAGATGATAAAATAGCAAACAAATTCCTATGCAACTGAGAAAAAAGTATGCATGGAATTGTAGATAATAATTGTGATTTGTGTATTTTCATAAATGTTTTTTTATGAAAATAATTTTAAAGAAGAGTAGAACATAATATTAAATATATCATGATTTTATATTTTTAAATTTTAATGGCATTATTTACATTTATCTTAAAGTTTGAAAAATTAAAATGAAGTCAGTAAGGGTATGTTTTATATAACGTAAAAATATAAATAGCGCTTTATACCAAACACATAAAATATATTTCTTATGAATAAAAACAAAACTTAAAAAATAGAATTAAAGGCCTTCTATAAACGTTCTAAAATATAAAGAAAGATTTTGGCTTTTGTAGTAAGAAGGAAGTTTTAGTTTTACCCACGCGCGTACTTCAAAAAAATCAGTTATATATATATATATATAACGAACAACTCTTTCTATCTCTAAATTTTATAAGCTTCTTTGGATTTCTAATGTTAATATAAATAAATATTCATATAAATTTGTAAGAAATTGTAAGAGAACCAATGCATAATTATGATAAATCAGTCAAATTGTTATTTTCAGTAGCATTTAAAAAAAATGAATATTTATTTGGATATAATAACAGAAAACCGCTCTTTAATTTGTCATTAATGAAATAAATAAGTTAGAGAAGTAAATTTTCTAAAAAGTTTGTATTCTTGAGAAATTTAAGTTTTCACAGTTTCATTTTTATATATAAAGACTACGAGCCTTTATGGCTTAAAGTGGACTCCGAATAAAGTGCATATTCAATACTGAAGTAGGGAATCCAACCCATGAGCTGTTGATTGGTTGGCTACATAATGAATTATGCAACTGTTTTTGCTTGGTTATTCCATTTAAGAGGCTTCTTAGTTTTATTGACGAAAATACAAGCTCCATGTAATTTGATTTGATGGCTTTTTTTCTTTTTTTGTTATTATTACGGTTATTGAAAACTAATGTCAAAATATTAATTATTGATTAGAAAATAATACCTAACAGATAAAACTGATATCTGGAAAAAATTCTGAGAATATTATTTTACGCATAATAAAAATCATATATTCGTTGCCTAATACAAGTGCACATAAAAAATCAGCCTGATGACTTGTAGTCTTACATTGAAAAACTTAAATAATAAAAGACTTAACTATATTATAAAGCAATTAAATTTTTCATAAAGTAAGCAAAATTGTACTAATGAACACGATCAAAATTATATAAATGATGAACAAAACATGTATTTTAAATAATGTTAAAAAGTTGTATTTCATAAGCTTCAATTATAGAGCAATATTTTACTTTGATATATGTTGAAATGTATTTGGAATTACTGTTAAATGTTGATACTAAGAGATAAACTTTTAGTAATACTTTAAATAAGAAAAATATTTTAGCTACTATATTTGGTAGTAAGATCTGAAATTGTCAAAGTTTTATCAAAAATTAATAATGTTTATTCAATGTTTTCCTTTTCTAAAGATTAAATCACAGATAAATTCCAAATTCAATTCCTAACATGTACTAATGAACGAAAATCCACCCACGGTCATACGGCTTAATAGTTTTTTTCAATTAGAATGTAACTTGTTTCGCCCTTCAAAAAGATAATAAAGTTTATGTGAAGTGTATGACTCACATAATTATTCGTACTCAAGGATATACATATTGTTATTACTCTGGATTTCGAGTCATGACTGTTCTACTCAGCAAAATAAAAAGGAGTATACGAAATATTGATAAGAATCAATAAAGAAAAAAGATATATGACTTGATAAATACGAAAATCATAGAATTATGTAAAATTCAGTAAATTATCCATTATATTACGATTCTACTAACCAAGTTGCATTAAAAACAATATACAAATAAAAATGCTGGATTAAATAGTTACGTATCTAACACCAAAAAGCTATAAAGTTCCAAATACTGTTAAAATCTATTTCTTATTTATACTCATAAAAAAGCAAAATAAAACTTAATTTACTACTTTTGAAATTGTGATTTTATAGTTTAGATAAAAAAAAATAATAAACGCTACATTATTTTCTTTGCACTAACCTACAATACTGATTCTAAAATTGATTCTTCAATAAAATAATATTTATTGAAGAATCAATTTTCTCAAAAATCTATTAACGTATCAAAAAATGGTAAATAAATTATCATCCATGAAATTATAATAAAACAGTATTAGATAAATAATAAATCTAAAAGGGAAAAATAAACTGTATGCATAAAATAATTAAATATATCCTTTCATTTTATAAAGAATTTATAGGAGCATATTATTATGTTTACTAAACCTACTAATATAACAGGTTTTTCTAAATTCTTCTCTGTAAATAATGCTGCTGACATTATTATAAAATAAATTATAGTTTATTTGATTTATTTTGAGGAGAAATAGTTATTGATGTCAAAATATATATATAGTACATTTAATTAATATTTAATTGAAAAATCATTCAAACTCTGAAATATAAAACTTTTATATATGTGTATATATATTTTAAAGTAGAAATAAATACAGAAGGAAAATCGAAATAAATATTATATTACCTCCTTATATGTTATTGTGCTTTTAAATTTGCTTTCTTTTCATAAAAATTAAATCCAGAAATTATTAAATTTCAATAAGAAAAAAATTAGAAAAGGTTAATTCAATTTTTCATATTAAATTTTATTTCTGGAATTGGTAATATGATAACGAAAATTTAATGTTATCGATTCTCAACAGTTCCTTAACAATAAATTTATAAATATAAAAAAATAAGTCATTTTTAATTAATCATAAAGGATGAAATGAATACAGTGGCTTTCTAATTTCATGAATTCAACTCTGACATTATTCTTTTTTCATTTTGAATACCATATTACTTTCCTATCATTTTCCTGTCATATATTTGTATTTTGTGCATTTTTTTTAACAAGCATTATTTCATATCATGAAATTTAAGCAATCAAAATTCTTTTATAGTACACATTTTAAATGTTAGAAAGATATCGTCCATGTTACCAAAATTGTACCAACGGGTGCACTAGGCGTATCTGCATATAATCGGCATAAAAGGGCTCAACCTTTCACATTCTTGTTTATCTCTAGCCGTTGAAGCAAAGCTGTAAATACTTTGTTTTCATTCGCTGGTGTCAGAAGAAGATATACTGAGGCGTTACCCATTTTATGAAGACATCCAGCTGTGCCTTAGAAATTTAAATAATCAAATGGTTATCAGTTTTATACATTTCAATTATTTTCAGCTGATTTTTTTTATAAGAACTTTAAATTCAAGTGACAATTTTTATTCTGCCATTAGGAAAATTTGGAAAATTTAAATTTTGCCTTCGATCCTTTTTTATTTATTTTCTGGTTTGAAATGTATTGATCTACTTATTCATTAATTAAATTGGAAAAAGGTTTATTTTACTTCTTTAATGTGTATTTAAATTTTCAAATATCTAAAACCATAATTCGAATTAGAGCATCACCTAAATGTTTGACCTAAATATAAACGTTTTATAATATATTACAAGATGAAATATAAACAAAAAATACAATAATAAATGTTATTAAAAATAAAAGAATGGAATTCGTATTTAAAAAATATTCTTCATTAGAATAAATAGAAAAATTGACCGAAAAAGACTTAGCAGAAGAAAATAAATGGATTCAAAACCGCATAAATCAATTTAAGAAAACGGATACAAATAAAGCTAAAAAAGATGATTTGCCAATAACAGATGCGCTCTCTTTTTGATAAAATGCAATTAGATTTTATGGTATTTCGAGATCACAATTTACTTTAAATACAGATATGTCAAAAACAATTTGAATAAAATCATTGATAGATGTATAATAATTTTGCGGAATTATTAGTTCATGAGAATATAGAATCATGCTCTTTATTGTTTATTTATATTACTAAAGTTCTATTTAACCTGAAACATATTACTTTATATAAGCTTTCACTTTTTAAGCAAAATACCAATATTATAAAATAGGAATAAGTGCAATCATTTGGATTTAAGTGCTTAATGAAACAATTAGTTGCATACTACAATTAGTTGTTACAATAGTTCAGATACGATTGAAGATATATTTAAATAAATACTCCGTAATTTCGAGCCTTAATCAAATGATACAATCAACTGGCTTTTATTTTTTTTTTTATAGTTAGAACAGTGGTGCGATACAGCTGCTTAACGTAAACTGCAATTCTCAGAAAATAAAGCACCAACAAAAGAATACAAACCTCGTAAAATTTACACCTAATCTATCTATCTAACGATGGATTAATCACAAATGATTATAATTTCAGTAAAGCTACACATCATGGATAACAGCAGAACCACTTACATTTCAAAGTTAAAAGAAGGAATGATTGCTGTTTCGAAGAAATAGGAATTGTATTTTGAGGCGATTTTTTTCATTTCCGTTTAAATGTGGAACAACTTACAGGTGCTTACAGAGGATAACAAATCACTGATGCAATTAACTGCATCTGTCTCTGTCGCACCATTATGTATGATTTGGTATATCATAAACTCGATTCTTCTGGGAGATTCTGTCTAATTATTAATAACTGCAAACATATATCAACGAATACTGTCTCTATGACAATAATCGGTAATACTCAGAAATTATTTGAAGTCATTTGCGCACAATGAAGTGCCCGCAATGCGACCATTGTTTCCACTACTTTTGAATTTAAGCCATAAATGTTTGCATTGGTGCAAGGAACGATGGAGACTATCCATCTTTCCTGACACTATGTTTTCGAATGAATCATGCTTTTGTATGTAGCATTACAACAGGAGTATTTGCGTTTGGAGACATCATAGAGAAAAGTTTCCAACTAGAAGATTTGTGAATCACCTTACTGATCTTGTAATCGATATTATGGCTTAAGGTGGTATTAAATTTAACAGTCACATCTCCCTAGCACGTATTACTGATATGTTGACTTTCCATCATCGGGTCTCTGAAATTGTACGATTTATTCCCCTTCCCTATCTTGGCTGCGATTTCATTTTAACGCAGAAAAATGCAATGTCTAAGGTAGGTTTCTTCTTAACAGTCGTATTGTAATATATTGCATTCTGGCCTATTGATATTTATCGCCTTTTATACCCATCTAGTTCCCGATTTGAGGATAATTAAATGTAATACAGCACTCACAAATGCTCGAGATTAATTTTGTATAAGAGTTGACAAAGTAAAGCGTTCATTTTCAGCCATATATCCATAGCTATTTTCATTCAATACTGTGGTGTGAGCAGTTATTATTATCTGTCTTAAGAACGACATTCGGTTTTGATATTTTCGTCTTCCTCAGCTCACAACTTAATTGCATTTTCAATAAATTAACATTTGCAATTTGCATAATATTTGATATCATTTAAGGTTTGTCTTCTACTGCCTTTCTACTGCCTTTCTTTGTGTTGCATTTTTGTTGTTTAGTAATCAAAAATACTAGTCTTTCTTTCAGGTATAATATATAGGTATATCATAGTAATAGGTATATCATATATAGGTATATCATAATAAGCACCTTTTATAATTTCAATTAAAATAACTCAAAACAAAGGGATGATAGTCAGTTATATAATTTCTATATAGTTAGATACATCATATGAATGAAAATTCTCTGATTAGATGATCCACCCACTTCTATTATTAATTTTTCATAAATATTAAATTTAAAAACATTTTATTTTAGCCTTAAATGACAGAAGAAATTCCCATTTCTTATAAAATATTACATTGGGTTATAAAGCAATCGATGATATAATATTTCGTCATTTGATTTAGAAGTCATAAGAAATTTGTGATAGAAATTTATGATTCATGGTACAACAGAACGATAAAAGTGACGATCATCAGGATAATTTTTCGCTGTCAAATAAAACTCTAAATATTTCTGGGGCATCTAGTATGAAAGCCTATCCCATTATGTAACTTAAAAACAACATAATTGTGATGAATTTTGAAATTCAATAAATATGTCTCTTTGTTCAATAGAAATTGTTTAAATAAGTACCAGATTTATTTACTTCTTTAATCTCGCATTGAAATTCCGCTGATGGTGGAATCGAGTATCAACTTACTTTGTCAGTCGTCACTTGATAAGGCTCAAAATTAAAGATTATCCACTCAAGGGTTATTTGTTGCACATAAGGGCTAATAAGACCTGGACCCATAATTTAAAGAGGATTCCAAAATGCTACAAATATTCACGTCCAAGTTAAGAATGAACCCACGAATTGAATGCCATAGCGTGAACCATTCGGTTGCCCACTTGGCTAAAAGTTGAGGAAATATTAAGTACTTAAAAAAGATATTAAACAATATTTTTGTTTTTATATCATATATATTTCGAAAAAAAATCAATTTTCTATTTATAATAAATATTTTTACAGAATGTAAAAAGTTTTGCATCTTTATAAAAATATTGCCAAAATTGGATTGCTGGTTAAAAAAATAAATGTTTACCAAAGCATATGTTTATAAGAATGAAATTTAACCTCACTAAAATGAACTCATACTTTGATTTCTAAATTTATTGTAATAACATCAGAAATTATACGTCGCTCATTTCAAATTGCCTATAATTTTAGTAGTTTATCCTTATTTGAGTTTGATGAATGACTGATTCTAAACCTAAGATTTTTATCATTATGGTCAGTCTCAAACGACTTAAAATTGGATTTAAAAAAAAAACAACGCAGCAAATTTTTCGTAATTACGAATGATTCATGTTTGAAAGTAAAAAGAAAATTATGTGGAAAAAAGTAGAATTCTCTCTCAGTTAAAGCAAACTCTATTGGTACAAGACTGTAAACAGATCTGTCTTCAGGAATTTTCGGATGAATTGCCCCTCATAGTTTTGGCCAAATTTATATTGTTGTTTCGGGGTAAAATAACACGTATTTTATTTTGTTTTGAAATGAAAGAAAAGAAAGAAGACCCTCTCAACACGTGCAGGACCAAAAGCTAAACAGGATGTCGCCGAAAAGTGCATTTAACTGCGTGGGTATTTTCTTGACTCTTCTTCAAGACCCATTTTTTTCTTCAGGGATTCATTCTTAGTTCTGGAATAATGTGGTATTCTCATCAGATGACGTCGTCAGACGTTTAGTCTATCCTGCTTCGTCCTGAATGTGAAGGCCAAGTGAAATTCTTCCGTCTAAAGTGAGTGCTTCTGTGAAATTATCAACTATAACTTTCATGTCTAGTTGCCCCCTTTCTCATATTTCTTTTTGTTTCATCCTAAAATGTAAAGATAAAGTAGATACTTAAACAGGAAGAGTTCCATGATGTAAGCTACTTATCGTCCCATTTTTTTTTCTTTTTATACCCCTCCTTTTTTCAAACAGTGCTTGTTTCAAAATAGAAGTGCAAAACATTTGTACTTAGATATTTTGACTTAACTATGCTAAGCTAATTCAAGCATATTTTAGAAATACCTTACTTTAAACAGTCACTTTGATCACCAATTTCAAAACCTGTAAAGAATGCTAATAAATTTAAAAAGAAATATATTCACATTCAAAATGATATTGTTTATCCTCTTGTTTTGGCCGAATACCTACGGGTGGGACAGCTCATCTATTTAAGGTCATTTTCTTGCTTTCAATTCTGATCTTCAGTAATTTGGTAAAAAGATTTAAGCAACTCTTAAACTTAAGGAAATAATGTTAACATGATAAGATAACATTTAATGTTGTATCAACCATTTGGACATTTAATACAAGTATGCACATTTTTTAAAATGTAAGAAACAAAACATTGTTGTTTCCTGTAAACAAGGGTGAATCTTCTATTTCTTGAGTTATTTGGTTTATGTGCATTTTTATTGTTTGTATTGTGGTATTTATGCATGTCATAGCTGAAGAAAAGTATTCAGGGAACTTCATAATCCAAGTTTATGTTTAACAATTTTATCTTAAGATTCACTATAAATTTACGTAAATAAAAGTATCAGTATTACCAAAAAAAATTTATTAATTAGAGTTATTTTTCAAATTAATCAACAATTATTTAAATTTTAGGTATAAAAGACATTTAAATATTTTTATGTGTATAAATTAAACTTTATGAATTTTATATTTATTTAAAACATGGAAAGATTACAAAAAATATGTAATTAACTATTTCTCTTTCTGGACAATTTTTAAGGCCAACTGAATGTTTAGTGCTCTGGGTTTTAGTTTAACAGTTTGTGGTTCTTTTATCTGACCTCAAGACAAATTGAAGAAAAAGAGAACTAAATAAATAGGATATGATCAGCTTCAAAATAGTGACTTAAATTCTTACGATGATAGCTTATGATTAATGATATCGAAATAAAGTAAAGAAAAAACCATTTTACAATTTAAATGAAAAGGAAAAATCGTAGTATAACACCGTGTGAAACTGAATTCTAAGATAGAGTTTTAAGTTGTAAAAAGTTTCTCTTTTTAAGATTATATTTGTGCAATGCCTTCCACTCAGTATGTATGCCTTTATGGATAGTGTACGGTATTCACGTGTAGCAAAGAAGAAAACAAGGAAAACTTTCAGCCCATACAGGTATGTGTGCAAAAATCTGAAATGTAACATCTATGTCCTATGGTTCAAGAGTGACTGTGACTTATTTTGGGACTTTTCATCCCTAAGAGAGAACACGTTCTATCACCAAACATTAACCGTTAAATTCAAAATTTTTTTTATCCAAATATCGTTCAAAAGAAAAAATAACGTGGCAATCAACTGTTAACATGGACTACACAGAATAATTTTAGTTAATAATAAAATAGAGCATTTTATAATTATTCTAATGATTAATTAATTAGCTTTTCATTACTAAGCTTTTAAAGATTCTAAAGATTTTAATAAGCGAAATATACTTGATTTGGGTTTTTTTTTTTTTTTTTTTTTTTTATCTTTATCATTGATTCAAAGCTGCGTTCATTTAAATATTTTTTATAAAAATTGTTTTTTTTCTTCTTTATGTTAAATAATATCACACGCATTCCACAAATAACATAGAGAAACTTTTATTAAATCAGAAAGACTCATGCAAATTAAGTCAGAAAAAGCATGCCATGATATTTGGACATTTTATTAACTGCTGTTTTTCAAAATGTCCTTCTCCATAAAAGTTACTTTCGGGAGGCTGTGTAAGGTTAAAGGATGGAGTCTTCCGGTATCCTTGGGTTAGATGTGCAAAAGGGCAATTAAAAAAAACAGTCTAATCAACCAAGTGCTAATGAACGATAAGAACCGGGGAGGAAGTTGTTGAAACATCGTACTCCACTTCATTCAATATTTTCAGCAGCCAACGCGTGGGTGTTAGCGACAATTGTTTCATTTACGATAAGAGCTTGTGAGTAAAAAACAGAAGATGATTTTGTAATCATATTAAATTGGCAGACGTTTCTAATAAAAAAAATGAAAAATATAGAACTTAGAATTTTATATTAAAAACAGATACATTTTAACGATATTAACAGCTATCAAATTTATTGTGATATATTTTATAACGTATTCAAAATTTGTTCTTTTAGTTATGAGTTTCTATTGGATGCAATATTCAAGAATGAAGCGTAATACCAAATATTTCTCAAATTATACGATGGATCATTGAATGAATACATGTTCTATAATGACCTTTCCAAAAAATAAAATTATCATATCAAGATTGATTTATCGAATTTTGTTTCTATCTACAGCAAAAACATTGTTGCCTAGAAACAGCATAATTATTGTTTAATAAAGCATAATGTTTCCCTAATTTACATTTCCATTATTCCAAAAGCAAACGATAAGAATTCTAATATTCGAAAGATAAATTTGGCAAGTTACAAACATAATTCTTGCTCTCTATTTAAAGTAAATCCAATAATGAAACATCTTAATTAAATAAACTAACTGTGACTGTTTTTATTTTTAAAGGGACTTATTTCAAAGGGTTGTTTATAGCATTACGGTTATTTTTTTTATACACGAAAGCTATTTCAACAGAAACCTACAACTTAAAGTGGATTCCGAATAACAAACATACATGCCCGTGATGGGAATAGAATGGAATTCACAAATTGTTGAACAAAATGTCAAAGAGCGAACTATTCATCTGGCCATTAAAAGATTATGAATACAAATATTTTCTTGTTATAAATATATATTACATGCAGAATTCTTGAATTCCTTTCCTTTATTGTTTAACAGAAAACTTTACGTATTATATATAGCAATTCTTGTAACAAACTGACACTCAATTTAATCATTTCAATTTTATTAAAAATTATTAAAATCGAAAAATCTATTTCTTAATTTTAAATTTTGTCATGCTTTAAATAAAAATTTTTTTTAATTTTTTTTATAATATATGATAGTACTTTCGCATAATTTAAACACTCTGATGCTTATATGCTACTATCTAATTATACATTATAATTATTTTATGAATACAAATATTTTACACTTTTTACTTATTTTTATCCTATTTTTTCAAATTTAATGTTTTATAATATGAAATAACTAAAGTTTATTCTTTATAGAACTAAAAAAAAATGCAAATATTATTGAAAAATCATGTTATTTTCATACACACTCAGCATAATGCGTATGTATTTTACATTTGCATACATACACTGAAAATTCCATTAGTTTAAATTCAAAATATAGTTTTGCAAGAGTTAAATATATTAAAATAAACTTTTTTCTTGTAAATCACTGTCTATAATGTTTCCCACGGATTGAAGTCAACAAAAGTAAGAAACAGAAGATGTTTCCTGTTTACAAAATATAACTTTCTAACTAATTTTTTCCTAGTATTAGAGTATTATTACATCGAACAATGACATTTATTATCGTTAAAACAGGAATAAGATTTCTCTCTAAAACCACATCCTACGATCTGTGAAGATAGTAAGACCGAAAAAAAAAAAGATCCCAAGGATTTTTGAAGATCTAAAGCAGTGTCGCTACTTACTGATTGAATTAAGACTATAATAAACAATAAAGATGAGGAAGTCGGACTTAGGATAAAATGTCCCCCAGAAAAAATATCAAGTATCAACATGCTGTGAGTCACGTACTAATTAGTCGGAGTCTCTGTACCTCGCTTACACAAGACACAGCATACCAGCGCAATTTATGGCCTATTGAATACTCAAGAAACGGAAATGCAAACATTGTACATATAACATCAATTTGCGTGAGAAAAAGGTTGTTTCAGAAATGTTAAGCTGCAATAAATATTTTACTCACTTCATGAGTCATTGCGTAGGATTTATTTAAGAATTATTTTCCTATTTATAAGAAGAAAAAAACACTAACTCTCATCTTATTGCTGAATTGGTTTGAATGGATGGGACAATTTTGTTAAAAAAAAAATGCTACTTTATTTTTGTGATTAATAAAAAATTTATAGACTCCTGTCAAAAATTATGGCAAATACAATAATATTCTCTTGTCGATGTACTTTGCTTCAGCATGCATGATTTGCACTGCAACAAAAGTTTCATCAGTCAGGTAATTATCTCGATAACTGAATTATCTGGTCTTCTGAAAGCTCTCTGATTCTTTTTTCGCTCATTTTTGATAGAAATAGTAAAGTTTTTGTTGTTACTTCTGTTAGAAGAATTATAAATTGTTTTTATTATATTTAGATCAATTAAAATATGCTAATTTATTTCATCATTATATTCAATTTATATAGCAGCATTATTAGGAATTCTACAAATGAAAAGTCTTTTTAAGATTTTTCAAAAAGAAAAAAAAAGAAAAAAAGAAAGAAAGAAAAAGAAAGAAATTTCATTTGAATTCCTTCGAGAATGAAAATTTTAGCCACCTGTCCAAGTTCTGCTTCTGAAAAAAATCTGGATTTTAATTATATCACTTTATCACCGATCCAAATGCCGCCCAACCTGTCTAGTGGTTAGCGTACCAGGCTACAGATGGATGGGACAGATGGATCGAATCCTGGCTCGGGCATGGATGTACTTTTTCTTTCTTGTCTTTGTCCTTTCTTTGTGTGTGTGGGTGAATGGTTGCCTACCCTATAAACAGGTACCTATGGCATGCGTGTTCTGAGAAAGTCGGACTCCACACCAAATATGGTTCAGTTGGAAAAGTGGAGCAGCGCACCCCATATTGTCAGCCTGGCTGGCACACGACAACAACAACCGATCCAAATAATTAAAATTTTGTAACTCAAAGTACAATAATTCAATATTTATTAGAAAAAATATCATATGGCGTTATTGATTGAGCTAACTTCTTATTTCATCAACAGACCACATAAAAAAAGCCAGAAATAAAGATCATGTTCATAGATCTAAGAGTAGAATTTCAGAATTCAATTTCACGATTATTCTTTATTTTAATATGAAAAAGGAATATTTCTCATAAAGTCAATATCACATTGTTTTTAGTTTTAGAAAAATGCACCAATTTATCCATCTCACCAGAATGGATGAGCACCCGTTAGACACAAGATTATATGGTCGTTGCACTCCGTTTGGCTGATCTCGATTTCAAGATCAACTTGAAAATCATTTTTCTTTGCGGAACTATTAATTTTTCTCAGCTGATATCACGACTCATAAACGCACTTCATGTGTTAATATTTTTCCTTTTTTCCCTTTGTTCGTCTTCAAAATCTTCACCCACTCACGCGTGTTGTTGAACCCTTTACTCGTCTTTTATAAGAGAAAAAAAATTATACTAATAAATCTCTCATTTCACACTTGGGACTTTTCAGCGACAGATAAGAGTGTGAGTCCGGGGAAGACCTTAGACCTCAATTTGATACAAAGAGTAATAATTCAAAGCAAAAAAAGAAGTTCCATCTGTTAAAAACCTCGTTGAAATGGCCTTTCTTCGTGTTATTAGTACTAGAAAGAAATCTTCATAAAATCATAGACAAAATTGAAATTCATGTATCAAAATTTATAAATTGTTACTTGTGTAAAATATATGTAGGTCTAATTATATAAAACTAACTTAAGTAATTTACAGATAAAGTTTTTCAGCAAAATATTCCACTCTTAATGGAGTATAGTAGTCATATAAGACAATATGCATGACTCCATAAATGTATAAAACTGTAAATCTAAACAGAGTAAATAAAAACTAGATCTATTTTAACTATAAAAATGACTAGTTAAACTTAAAAGGTTTTAAGGTTATAACGAAAGATATTTTTGCAGTATCTCAATTTTATTTATAAGAAACTCCAATTTTTTTTATTTTCTATTGAGTGCCATTTACTCTAATTCATTTCACTACACAGAAAAAAAATTTGTTTTATCTTACATAAAACCAAATATTTCCTTTGAATCGTCAAATTTTTTGGTAAAGTTTAAACATATCTCCAAAAATTTAAATAATTCTGATAATTTAAATGCACTTGTAATGAAA
>JAPDSC010028938.1:469410-512165 GCA_026290005.1 Latrodectus geometricus
TTTTTTATGAAATTAGGTTGAATAATAAGAAGATTTAAACTTATGAATTTGAATCCGAAAAGATAAAAGAGCTCTTTCTTTTTAGTCAGAAATACTCACATTTATATTATAATTCTCTGTCAGAATTGTATTTTCCAGAAAAGAAAACATTTTTTATAAGGGAAAAACCTAAGACTATATAATCAAGCCTTCGTAAGAAAAGCTTAATAAATTTTTCTTGAAGGTCAAGAAGAAACGTGACTGGATAATGTGTTTCACGTAAAATTAATGCATATATATCACATTCCCGTATATCTCTGTGGGTTACGGTTTACGACCAGTGCTCTCATTGATATAATATGTAAAAAATGTCAAATAAGATGAGTTATATTTTTTTGATATCAGCGTTCACAGGTAAAATGAATTTAAGTTACATATGGCATAAAATTTTTTTTAAATATTTTAAAAATAAATGGAATTTTCTTTACTCAGGGAGAATTTCAAAATTTTTGTTTAGAGACCTTAGGTAAGTTTCTTATAAATTAAAAATATATTAATTAATATATTTAAACGAACTGTTATTTAGGAAGCTATAGAGGAAATTTAAGATCAAATTTATACTAAGTAAGAAATTAGTTATTTCATTCATATAAAAAAATAGATTAAATTAGGTCAGCCTTTTTAATACAGATTCAAGCCTTACTTTACGAAGCCTTACTTTACGTCTTCATGAAAAGAAAATAACACTGTTTTAAATTAACATTATGCCATTAATCTCTACAAACTAAAATAATTGTTATAAAAATTTCTGCGTTTACTAAAAACAATAAATTATATGATTATACTTCGGTAGAGTTTAATACTTGATACGAATAAGACTATTCCAGCTAAAATCTTTAATGAAACTTATAACATTTTTTATCTTCTTAATTAGTCTTAGAATTTGAGCTGCCCTCTTTTTTAAAATCTTTTCTTATCAAAATCAAAAAAGATTTTGGTTAATTCAAATCTGACATAGATAACATTAATTCGTTTCCAAATATATTCATTAATGAAAAGAAATTTTTATTTACTATCGTTAGAATGAAATCAAGAGACCAAAAAATAAATGAATGGGGAGGCTTTAGATACTATTCTTTTTTTTTTTTTTCATTTTCTAATAAAAATGTACAAGGGAAATAAAATGTATTCTTTACAATGTACATTGACATATGTATTTACCCACTCGTTTATTTCCGGTAGTAAACAAAAGTGGATATTTTTTTTATACCGAGAAACTAACGTATTCTAGACGATGCGATTGGTGAAGTGATTTATTTCCTCAATGCTATCAATTAAAAAATAAAAGGCATTTAATCGCTTCTGCTAACCAATTTCCGGATAAAACGTCGACAATTATTTTGCAGCGCAATAGGATACAGGAAGTTCTGAATGAAAAAAATGAACGTCTCAGTAAATACTACAAAACAAAATAAACTCTTGCAATTGTATTTCCTTTTATTTTCCCACTAATTATATTTAAATGTGAATAAAGATTCAAACATTATAATCAAAAGCAAGTACTCTATTTTTAATAATTTTTTATGTAGCAATAATTATATTAAAAATATTGAATTACAAAAATAGTTATATTCTTCATTGCATGATGTAAAATGATTACAGCGCTATTGTAAAATGATTACAGCGTTATATTTTTAATGTGAATGATAAATTTATGCCATGAAAGGTATTAAATACACTACTGGCCATTAAAATTGCTACACCAGGAAGAACAAAATGATATTTATTGGAAAAATATATTATACTAGAAATAACAAGTGATTAAATTTTCAAAAAATTTGGCTGGATAGATCCTGAGAAATCAGTACTCAGAACAACCACCTCTGGCAGTAATAACAGCAATTATACGCCTGGGCATTGAGTCAAACAAAGATTGATATTGCGTGTACAGGTACAGATGCCCATGCAGCTTTAACACGATGCCACAGTTCATCAACCGTAGTGACTGGCGTTTGGTGACGAGCCAGTCGCTCGGCAACCATTGACCAGACGTTTTCTATTGGTGAAAGATCTGGAGAACGTGCTGGCCAGGACAACAGCCGAACATGTTCCGTATCAAGGAAGGTCCGTACAATACCGGCAACATGCGGTCGGGCATCATCCTGCTGAAAAGTAAGGTTTGGCAGGGCTCCAATAAAGGGTAGAGCCACGGGTCGTAACCCATCAGAATTGTAACGTGCACTGTTCAAAGCACCGTCAATGCGAACAAGAGATGACCAAGACGTGTATCCAATGGCACCCCATACCATCACGCCAGGTGATGGGCCAGTATGACGATGACGAATGCACGCTGCCAGTGTGCGTTCACCACGATGCCGCCAAACACGGATGTGACCATCATGATGCCGTACACAGAACCTGGATTCATCTGAAAAGATGACGTCTCGCCATTCGTGCGCCCAGGTTCGTCGTTGATCACACCATTGAAGGCGCTCTTGTCTATGACGCAGCGTCAAGGGAAGCCGCAGCCATGGTCTCCGAGCTGAGAGTCCATGCTGCTGCAAACGTCGTCGAACTGTTCGTGCAAACACTTGTTGTCTTCCAAACGACCCCGTTTCTTGACTCGGGCTAGTGACGTGGTTGCACGATTCATTATGGCCATGCGGATAATATGTCTGTCTTCTCGGCTGCTAGTGATAGGTGGTCGTTTAGATCCCGCTTGGCGTTCCGTATTACCATCCTGAACCCATCGATTCCATATTCTGCTAACAGTCATTGGATCTCGACCGACGCGAGCAGCAATACTGCGATAAGATAAACCGCAATCCCGGTGCGCTACAATTCGACCTTTGTCAAAGTCAGAAACGTGTTGGTATGCATTTCTCCTTCTCACACGAGGTATCACAAGAACTTTTCACCAGGCAACAATGTTCAAATGTAATTTGTGTATGAGGAACCGGCTGAACAATTTCCTCATTTAAACACAATGTAGGTGTCGCTTCTGGCGCCTGCTTTGTCTGAATGCGCTGAAAAAATAATCATTTGCATATCACAGCACCTTCTTCCTTTCGTATAAATTTCACGTCTGTAGCATGTCGCCTTCTTGGTGTAGCAATTTTAATGGCCAGTAGTGTATTTTAATATAAAGAAAATAAAACATTAAAATTTAGTTTAATATATCAAATATAGCTTTAAAATATTTCCAATGGAATAAGAGCAATTTACTTTTAAAATTAATTATATAAAGTAAAATTCAATACTTATCGAACAGATCTTAACATTCGCATCTATGCAATGCGGAAGTTATGTAATAATGCTAATAATTCTAAATAATGCAATTTATTGAAATAATAAATAAAAAATATTTAACATTCAGATTCCAGGAGTATAAAATGAATATTTAAAACAACTGTTCAACTCTTGTTATATGCACTGTTCAGATAAGAAATATTTTATATGCTGATAATAATAGAAATAATAATTTTTCATAATAAACGTCGCAGAATAACCTCAATAATTATCCTAAAAATAAATTAAATAACGAAAAGTAACCGCAAATTAAAAAAATAGTAAATAAATTATTAAAAAAAGTAATAAATATTTAATAATTTTAAAAAATATAAGTTATTTTTAAATACAAGCAAATTTTACATAAATGATGAAATAAATTTTTGTTAATTTATTCCTGAGGTAATGAATATTAACAATTAGTCTGCTAAGAGTTTTCCAATGTTCATTAAACAAAACAAACATCAGATTTTCATTGTACATTTAATTAGATTACGTCAAAAGAAGTTTAATTTAAATGGATATATTTGTGCTGTGACATAACATATGAACCCGAACCCAGGTTGCCAAAATACTATTAATAAAACTTAGATTAACAAACAGAAAGAATCGCTCAAATTCTTGTTCAAATTACTCTATTTTTATATATATATATATATATATATATATATATATATATATATATATATATATATATATATATACTTTAGAATACATTTGATGTCAAAAAGAATTTAAAGTGAAAAAAAGAATGAAAAGCAATTCTCGATAACAATTCGACACATTGCAAAAATAGTTTGAGGGCGAATAAGGATACAATACTACATATGATACTTGAAATTGAATAAATTATAATGGCCTTGAGATGAGACGATGATACAGGAAAGCCTTAATGTTTTTTCTTATCGTAAATTGACAATTTGGCGGATATTTTTTGAGAATTTTAAAGTAAGATTGGGAATACCACTTACTCTTTCTTATTTTATATTCAAAAATAATAAAATGCTGTATTTTATAGCAATTTATTAGTTTGAGAGGCTCTTACTTTGAAATTTAAACAGTAATTCTCGAAACAAGCGTGTTTTTGTACCATTTTGGTTTCTCTCTCTAACAATTGAAGATTCATATTTCTACCACTAAACTCAAATATTTTCCAGTATTTAAAGAAAAATGTAATTATTCGATACTTTTATAGAGACATAGAGTATCATAGAAAGGTTTTCTCAAAATTAATTGGTAAAAGAATATATAACACAGTATACAAATAAGTTTTCATATATCTGTTAGAAGTGTCATATATTTATAATGTATTTTATTCATATTATATTGATTGACAAAGAAAAATGCTCTTTTAATACTGGTTTATAGAAATTCCTTGCTTATATGATTTAAATATTTTTCTGTGCAATCAATATAAATATTATAAATTAAAAATGTGCGCATATCATGAGAGATATTTTTGTAAATATTAGAAATTAATTAGCCCTGTAAGCATCCAAGGGTTATTTGTTTTTCAGGAATTTAAAATAACAATATCTTAGTTTCCATTTTTAACAGTATTTAATATTTCAGTACATTTTCATTACAACAAACCAAACACCATCGATATTGCCCCTTCCTGTTTCAATAATAATAAGATCTTGAAAACTACATTTTAAACATCTGGTTTCATTAATGTTGATTAAAATTTCACCAATCTAAAATACGTAAAGACTATTTTAAAATCAACTTCATCATTTTTGCAATACTTATTTGTAATAAAATTTACTTCAATACTGCTTCATTGAATTTTCAATTACTTTTATTGCAATTTTATTGTTTAGAAAGAAAGCACACCACCCTTTCATTGGATTACTAAACACTACTGCTCTTCAAGTAATAAAAAACTAGACTGTGGGAACGAAATTAAATAAACGAAGAAAGCAACCGCACATAAGAAAAGAAAACTAAGGACTGTTCATTAAAAGGGGATGAAATAAAAGATAATAAAAACGAATTCCAAGTAGGAAACGCCACAGGTTTTCTATTACCTACCACATTTAGCGAGAAGAAAAGTAAGTGAATATGTAAACCCTTTTAATATTATTCTTTATTATTATTTTTATTTTTTATTGACTCAAGGGCTCCTAAACCTCGGAAAGAGTGAGGAGGATTTGAAGCATATTCATTTCATCTGTCCAGTGTGCTAAAAGGAGTTTTTATTACAAATATAAAACAAATAATGAAACTTTTGACTACACATTTTTTATTAGGGATACTTAATTTTTAAAATGTTTGCATGCAAATAGACTATATAGATAAAACATATATATAATTAGGCGAAAAGAGTATAATTCCTGAGGTAAAAGAAATTTAGTAAAAAATGCGACATTCTCTAATTTCACTAAAATAAGAATATAAAAGCAGCTATTGAAGTTAAATGCATTGCATCTCATTATGTTATTTCTATTATTGTCCATATATTTTATCTCAAAGATTGCAAATTATACTGTGATGTATAAGGTACCAGGAGCTAGCATTTTTTAAAATATCTAATATAGAATATAAAGCTTAAAAAACACTGTCTATTTGAAATTTAAATAAAAATCTTTTGTTTTGCTTAGTTTATTTAAGCCTCTTAAATGGATAAACTTGCTTGAACCCTGAGAAGTTGCTTATGTCTTGATGTAAAACATTCCAGAACTCAGCTACCTCTACAAGTGAAGGTATACGGTTATTCTTTCCCCCTTTTAAAATTATTATTTATATGTACAACAGCATCGGGTCTCCTTTCTTTCTATATTCCCAAAAGTAGTTTTTTTTAAAAAAAAAAATAGCTATGATTGCCACTTTTTCCAATTTTTGAAAACAGGTTTTGTAGCGAACTTGTTTTTACCTTTTCCAATACGCCACCAATCGGAAGTGCATTGAGACACGAATGAAAGAAGCCTTGATTTCAGTATTTAATATTATTTCGTAACTGAAGTTACTTTTTAAGATTTCCCCACTTCATTTAGTTTATTTTTAGATAATTTATAGAGATCTTATTTCGTGGTGCAATAAAAAAATAGCGTTAGTACAAATTAAGTAAATATGGAAAAATTTCGAATATTGTTATTTTTCCAAATTGCACTAGGTATACGTCTTCACCTTTTAGTCCTGGTCAGCTAGTTAAAAATTAATTTGTGAATAATGTTTTTAAAACTGAATTCCTAATCGAAAATATAAACTTTGTGACTCAACTAACAGAAAAGCAAAAATAAATAAGTATTCATTTAGTTGATAAAATGATGGTCTAATATACTGTTTAATGTGAAACGATCAGCAAAAAAACATGATATTCTTTCCTAAATTAAAGTATTAGAATCATTCACAAATAAAAAATTAATGCCAAAAATAAGCCAGATAATAATATCTGACATTAAAAATTCATATTTCTATAAATGTATATTTATTAAAACATGAAAGAACCGTTTTTGAAATGAACCATGAAAGAACCATTTTTCCTGTGAATAAAATATTATAATACGTCGTTAATAAGATAATCTGATTAATTCAGTATAAAAATATTCTCATTAAATAACTACAGTCCAGATGACTTATTTGTAAAATATTTTACATACATAATCTATATTGAAATTTTAAATCTATATTTACAGGATAATATACTGAGTAAAAATGAACAAATTATTTCATTTATGATAGATACATTCAGAATTATGTTCCATGATCTATGTCAAATCATTAATAGGTATAAAAATGTTTTATTTTACTTTATCAAAAATAATTTTACAAGCTATTGCTATACCCTTAGAATTCGTTTATGGCTTCATAGCAAGAAATTTAACCAGATAATAATTTACAGTAATGGGGCAAAAAACTAAATTAAAAATTTTAAATATTTAATTCGAGCCAAAAAACATTAATTTACTTAACAGAAAGAGTCTACGATAAATAAACAAGTATAGTTCATGGTTAACAAACGCGTTTCCTCTATTAAAATAATTTAGTGAAATTCCGACTTATAATTCACTTTAACAAAAGAAAATTTATGCATCCTCGATGAACCAGGAGAGCACTCCGCATGCTAATTATCGTAGCTTTCTCGTATTACTTAGAACGGACATAATAATATAAATGAAACAGTCACGATCTTATTAGGGCAGCCAATTGCTACAATAACCTGCATTTTAGTTTTCATAAAGGTCAAGAGGCACTCGTTAAAAATGAGCGATGAACTCTGTAAAGTTATCATACCAACTGTTAAAGTGCTATTATAAATGAAAGCAAAATATTTGTGCCAAATTATGGTTGGAAATTATTGTCCAGAAATGTTGCTATGAATCTGAAATTCACCTGCGTATTCGTGATGGATCTGTATCAGTACTTTAGTTGATTTTAATATTATCTAAAATTAAGTTTAAAAGTTGTCTGTCTGTCTGTCACTAGAACTGACGAAAGAGCTGAACCGTAAATCATTTGTAAACTGTGTTACCTCAACTGTGATTATGTACTAGAAAATTATTCATATACATGGTACTCAATTAAATTATATTTCAAATATCTGTACCTAAATAAGTTCACCTTCTAAACACTGAAGCATCTAAGATTGTTCTTCTAAAGAAGTCAGGGTATAAGAAAATGGTTATGCATTACAAAACGAGATGATTAGCAGCGCTATTAGTGGTAAATTTAGGAATTTAGCAGTCCTCTCTCTCAAATTAAAGGACATATGGCAGAGAAGTCAATTAAAAATTGTTGAAATAGCAGAAATTCAATACCAAATGGCGCTTTGCTCTCAGAATTGTGAAGAAAAGAACTCTTACAATGTAGGCTAATTTGTGTGCGACTTGAGTAACAGTAGTGTTACTTCATGAATCATGCCGAAAGGAATAATTAGTTGTCACTTAAGACATTTATTACCATCAGTGTTTATTATACTTTTCTTTAATTAGAATACATATCTGGACTCAGAAGTTCATTTGTGGAAGTATCACCTTTTATGACGTATCGCGTGATATAATAGTGTTGGAATTCTCACAAACTTGTGCAAACCATGTTCATTGATTCGCATGTCTATGTGAATAGTGTCTTTTGATACAAGATCACTGCTACTCAATAGTTTTATAACTAATTTTTTTTTTCCGTATCGTGTTTAGTTTTTGAGATAAAAACATTAGGCTCCGAATTTTACAATTTGGGAGATGTACGTTATATTGCGATAGCTACGTTCCGTAACCAAAACACTAATTTTATGACCATATTTTTCAGCTTTTTGAAATTAAGAGGATAAAATAGGACTTTAGTGAATATGTTGTACGTACTTCATGAGATAACTTTAAAATATTACGTTTATTAATTCTAATAAATGCACTTTAAAGATATGAACTAGAAGACACACACACAACGAGATTATTCTAAACAAAAATTTATCAAGGTCTTATATTGAACTTTTTAAATAATTTTCAGTTTTTATTGGTATATGTAAAACTCTGAAAAATTTTAGTTTCGTTATTACCAAGTCTGGTAGATTTTTAAGTAGAGAAAAATCGTCTGTGAGTTATTAGATATTCTGATGTTTAGTTACCAGAAAGTAATTTCGTTAATTTTCCAAAGGTTGAAAGTTATATTTTCAGGGCCAGTGGAATATACTTTAATTTATGAAAATATAAATATTGAAAATATTATTTCACTTTCATAACTTTCCAGAAGAGGGTAAGAAATATTTTATAGTATAGCAAAATAAAATTAAAAGACATCAATTATTAAATGCGAAAATAAATATTTTTTCTACTTAAATGCAAAATACTTACCAAAAAATTATATTTTACAAAACTATCAACTAAGCAATTCAAAAACAAAATTGTTTTGATATTTTTATAATACCACTTACTTTCGGTTAAAAAATTTATATCAGAAGAAACATAATAAATGATTAAAATTGTAATTAAATAAATAATAAGCACAAGAGATTAAATTTAAATAAACAATAAAAATAATTGTCAAAGTATCAAGCGTAAGTATAGTATTTTTGAATTTGTAGATTCGAATTTCAACAGATAATTTAATTTCATCTTAATCATAAATAATTTCGTTAAATATCTACAGAAAATACAAGTATAAAAAATGACAATAATTGGAATATTGCAGTATTATATTTCCCATGTGATTTGTATCATATTTGAATATTTTGTGTAAATTTTTTTTTAAGTTTTCTTTTGAATATTATACGATTTATTAAAACTGCATTATTTTTTCAGAAATCTCAGGAGATTATAACGAAAGGTAAATATCAGAAAATAGAATTATTTCTTAATTATAATTTTTCAACTTCTAGTAGAATAATGAGAAATCTAGATATTAATTTTATAAAAAATGACTTTTTAAATACAATGAAAAATTAATGTTTAATATATATATTAGAAAAAATATTTAATAATTTTTTATGTCATTTTATTTATTTAGTATAATACATGAAAAAAGTAGTAATATTTAATTCAATAATTAAGACATTCATAGAGTTGTGATCAATGTATACTATTCTTAAATTATATTTGTTTTCAATAAATTGGTGATATGAAGATTATTTCAAAATATTATTTGAATATTGCTGGGGTTTTTACACAAAGTTATTAATCGAAATTAGTTTTATTATTGAAAAAAATTCTTATGTTTTAAAATTGATTAAAAAATATTAACACTCTGAAAATGCTATTCCTCATTTTTATATTAAGCCGATTTCCACAAAATGTAAAAGAAAACTATACTTTCTATATGAATATATAATAAATGTTTCTGGTTAAAAAATAATAATAATAACAAGCAACAAAATTTCTGTTAAAAATATGTGTATATGTCCCAACCATATATAATAGTTAAATAATTAATGATCAATTGAGATCCATCCATTATGAACTAGAAATGAGGGTTCTTAATTTTGAACTTAAATCAAATGATGAGAACGAAATTAGATTAATTTTCTTAAGCATCTGCACCTTATCTGCAGAGAGGCAGAATTCCGGTTCCAGTTAATGTACGTCCATTCCATCAATGGAATGAATAATCTTTAACGAAATTGTGATCCGATCGTAAGACTAAAGTACTGCAATTTTGTATACGAGTATAATTTAACAGAATAGTATACATTGATCACAACTCTATGAATGTCTTAATTATTGAATTAAATATTACTATTTTTTTCATGTATGATACTAAATAAATAAACTCTATAACTTATGGTTTATTCAAAAAAATTTCATATTTAATAAGTAAAAATTTCTCTTCTTATAAAATTCATTAAAAAATTATTATTATAAAGAAGTATTTTATTTATTTCTATATTTAATTTCATTTATTTCTATATATAATAGTTTTTATTGAAATTAAATACTTTTTAAATAATTATTTTCTAATTCCCAATAGCTATAGTTTTTTTTTTCTCATGAACAAATTATAATATTGAACGCTTATCTGTGATATTTCTAAATTAATTATTAAAGAACATGTAAATGATCTGTTCTTGCTAACTTGCTTTTATGTATGGTTTGTTTATGAATGGTACAGAAATTGTACACATTTAGCAACCAGCGCATACTTCTTATTGATTCATGTTCCTCTACGACTTGTAAAACAATGTTTTAATCTACGTGTAACACAAATAATTTAGAGAAAGTATAATAATTCATCAACAAAGTAGACATATTCAGGCATTTTTACACATTTTAAGATACAGAACTTCATCATGTGGTTGTCTTTAGTTTTACATTGAAGAATACTTAATTACAAGGCATTGATAGAATACAGGATATCGTATATTTAGGGATTTTACTCTACGAAAATTCTGGATATTTTTTTTAACTTTAATAACACTATATTTATAAAAACGATTCATTGGAGATACATTTACAAAAAATAAATTTTAAGAAACTTATATTAGTTTGGGGGAAAAGTAATCCATTATTTTTTCGGTAGACGTCTGTAGTGATCGATATCTCGTGAGGTATCTATCAAACAATTTCAGATTTATGCTCGTTGGAAAGGTGACATTTGACACTAAAATATCCTCTTGCGGTTTTTTGTTTGATTAATTCAGTTACGAGTACAAGATTTTTAAAAAATGGAAGACAACAAACAGAAAATTCGATACATTTTTGCTTTTCTCTTGTAACGGCGAAAAAGATAGCCGGGTGGCTAAAATTGTGAAAGGTGTTTATCGTCCTATATAAGACTGTAACAACCAGTTACGTACAATTTTTGTTTCGTCGATTCCGTTCGGGTATTTTTGATGTTACAGATGCACCTCGCATGTGGATACAGCATCGTCGAAAATGTCTATAAAATATCAAAAATGGTCGAAGTTAACCGCATGTCAGCAGTCGTAACGCGCAAAACCTAAAGATCTTCATCAAAGCTGTTTTAAACCTTTTTACAAAGTGAATCCAAAAGAAGTTACATAAAGTTCACGTAAAAATAATGGATTTCTTTTTCCCCAACCTAATATTAAATGAAGTATTTTATTATTTGATAGATGTAATTGATATTTACCATTCCCAATGTATTTGATAGTAAAAATTTAGAATGAGAACTCATCTATTTAAAAATTTAAATTGATTCCAAAGAAAAAATAATCCTGAGAGGAAGTAAATAAAAATGACAGCTTTTCAAGGTCAATGCTTTATGAGAAGGGGACAGTTGATTTATTTTTCTAACACTCCCACACAATAAATCACTCTCGGTACGTCAGTTAAGTGCCAGACCGGTAAGACAACTGTAATTCAAATATTTGGAAAAAGCTCATCTCACTAAAGTGACATTTTTTGTTTGTTTCTAGGAAAAAATTGCACTTGGCAACAAATCTTTACCAAGAGACTTTGACTTCTAGCTTAACGGCACCTTAACCTGAAAGTAGAGCACACAGCAAATCGTAAAATGATAAAAAGAAGATTATGCTAACGTGAAAAGATAACAATTTGTTCAAGATTTATCTTTAAGCATTGAGACACTTATCTTTTTGCGGAAAATAAGCCTGAATGTGATATTTGTATTTGTGCATTTTATATGGTACAACTGCTATTCTTAATTTTTAGATATTTTTGCTGGAAATGGTTTTAAATAAATTAAAATGTTTATATATTTTTATTTTTTTAATTTATTTGATCTGGTTTCACATTTACAAATCTTCAAATTTAAAAAATATTAAAAATAAATAAGAATGCTTGGTATAACGAGGTAGTGATTCTTAATTTGTAATCCACTGAACTTCCTAAAAGTTTCAAATGTCTTGCAATCAAGGAAATTTTTCTTATTTATGGATCAAAAATAATTGTTTTTCGTAAATAAAGAGTTATATTATTTAGTAAGATTAATAATGATATAATTTTTTTTTAAATTTCCCTTAATACTTATATTGATTCTTTTACTTCTAATTACACAGAACTCGTGTTTATATATGAAAACGCAATATGTATAACCCGTAATTCTTCTTGGAAGCCCATTTAAATAGGAAACTTGAAAGTTCTGACATTAAAATTAAAATCAAAAATCGGATTAATATCAAGTGCGAAACACCAAAATCATTATATTATAAAATAATACATCTCTGCTCGTGCAGGTTTTATTTATAAAATTGGCACTGTTACTAGTATACTCTGACCCAATGATTTAAAATAAGTTTATTAATGAGTACGGCGATTTTTAGCATTTTGGTTTTCTTAATTATGGAATGTCACCAATATTATAATTAAAACTACTAATAAAACTTATTGAAATCGAAAACCTATATTTATATAAATATTTACTGCCAACTTATATTAAATATTACATTTTCCAAATAAAGTTTAAGCACATATAATAAAAGAAATAAAGTTCATTTTCATTTCTTTCAGGAAAATAATACAGGGTATTCTACAATATTCTTTTTCAATTATGACAGCTACTAATTCACACTAAAGTAATTTAACACCTCGGTTTAAAAAAATAGCTATTTTATATGTAAATATATTTTTCTTAAACTTGTAGTTTTGTATCCAAAATGATGATATCACTACCAAATTCTAACAAAGTTATATTTCTGAGTAAAACATGATTTAAATTTTTTGCACTCGCAATATGTTGCTTTAAAACTGAAATTAGATTTGTATATTTATGCTTGTTATCAGTCGTAATCTTTTACATTCTTTGTGGTTAATACAAAAATCATTTGTGAAAAGTTTTCAAAACATATTAATTAAATCCAAACTATTGAAACAATTCTTCAATCTTCTTATTTAAAGTAAAAAAGAGGCATTACTTCAAAAGAATTTAATTTATTTTCTAATTATAAGTCCATTATACTTTATTATATTTTGAAATTAATCACTATTTTTATTATAATGAAATTCTTAAGATATAGGAGTTACAAATATGAAAACAATAAAACTCACTTCTCGAAGTAGTAAAAATTGACTTTGCAACCACCTGTTGATAGGTGTGTATTGTTCAATATACGTTTCTTAGTAATAATATTTTTTGGAAATAATAATATGGAAAATTTAATTGATAAAACAAATTATTTTTTGCATACTTGTCTTAGTTATTTACTTCATAATTACTTAATCATGTATAAAATATTTATATGAATATATTGATTAAACATGTATATTTAACAATATAATATGATTGATAAATATATTTAATAGTACAATAGTTAACAGAAAATAATTTCTATTTCTCAGACATGCATGATTAATTTAAAAATAACGAAATTTTCAAAGAATTCTTCATTTACCAAATATTTTATGAACCGATTTAAAAACTAAACAAGAAACTATTAATAAAAATTTTACTTGAATTAATTAAATTTTTCAACTATTAGAAAAATTTTATCACAAAAATTTTACATTTATATCCTCCATCTGTTCATATTTACAAATCAACCTTTCGCATTTATATCATAATACGTCAGTGTCCCAATTCATTGTTTTCTCTGCAATACTCAAGCATTTTTAAGTTTCTCTTCCTTCTTCCGTGTAATTAATATTTAATAAAAGTTACGTTTTTAAGAGAAATTTTTGATAGTAAAATTCATTGATAGATTTTGTAAATTAAGATTATCATTTGTACTATAGTTAGAAAAACTAGTATACAGACTTTAGTATTATTATTAAGGAAAAATATGTTTATTTATTGACTATAATAGAAGAAAAATGCATAACAAGTATAGACCATAAATAAATATTCTTTCTTTTAAAATGAAAACAACTATCATTCCTTTCCCTAATTTTCTATAGAATTATGTTTCTTTATGATAGAAATATTGAAAATTAAGATATATTATAAATATAAAGAGTAGAAGAGTCTGATAACTATATTTTAAAATCATAGAGGCGAAATAAATAATTTAAAAAAGACAATAACTTATCGCATTGTTTTCCGAAGTAATTCAATTACTTATTATATACTCTCAAAATTTAGATTCATAAAAAATTTTTTAACTAAACAAATTCAAATACTTAAATTAACAGTGGCTATAAGCTTTAAATACTACTACGAGTAAGAACAATGTTAATATGCTAAATTCAAACTCTTTTTACAAATTCTAGTTTTAAAATTTTACTTAAATGTATAATCATTATTTCAAGAATTATTTTTAATGTATAAAAAAATGTATCGTGGAATTTAAGGACATGAAACGCGTTTAATTAATGCTACAACTTAATCAATTAATTCTAACGTCAAACTCTTTAGAACAGGAAAAATTTACTTTAGACGCAATATCTCCGTTTTTGCCGCAAGCTAAAGGAAGAAAAACAAAATCGAAAAGAATCACATGTTCAGCAATTGAACTCTACAAATTATAAACAAAAGACCAAATTTCTCGTTTGACAGGATCGTATTGGAAAAGTATTTCGCGCCTTCTAAAAAGAAGAGCAAAGGGTAATGGAACGAAATCTCTCCTTACCTCGAACGCAGAATCCGTAGCGGCAGCATCGTTGAAGAAAGTTGGAATGAGAAGAAGCAGGACGGGTCAAGCCAAAACCGAGACCCCACGTGAAAATCTTTTTCCTTCCCCTCTTGGACCAAGGTCACGAACTGAAAAGATGTCTTTTTACCTCACGGCAGCGTCTTCTACTTGGCAGCCTCGAATGAAACGCCGGCCCGCCAAGCAAGCTCGCCAAGGCGGGAGTTTCGTTATTCAGAAAACTTTTTAGTTGGATGCTAAAATAGTTTCTCCCCGATTATTTCGGTATGCTTTGGTTTCATAACCAAGAGAGTGATCCACATTTGAAATACAGTGTTTTCTTTTGCTTTTTTTATTTTTTTTTTGCTAAAAATATATTTTTGCTAATAGTTTTAACAATGTGTTAATTACTCTTAATCTCCTTCATGATGAAAACAGAAAACAAACTATTAAAAATTAGAAAGCGTGCTATTTAGCCTTACAATTAATAAATTTTTATTTTTACTTCATGAACTAGTAATAGTTCATGATCTTTAAATAATCTTCAAATTAATCTAATTTTACTTTTAATTTATCTTTTAAGATTAACTCAAAACTACAATAACAGACTTGCAAATACCATTTAGCACATTCTTCTATATTTTTACAAATTATTAAAATTTTTGTAAAAAGAACTTTTAGTGTGTGTGATGCCTTATGGAATTAACTATTATTTAATATATTCATAACTAATTAAGGGGATTATTCCAAATAAAAGCTGAATACTTATATTATTTGACAACAAAAAATAATCATAGACTTTTCACAACCAATGAGTATATTTTAAAAGTTTTTTTTAAATGTTACAATTTATTCGTAAACTAAATTTATTTATTTATAAAGAATAATATTTAAATTTTACAAATTAAATTTCCTATTATTTAACTTTTTAAGAAAAAATTTATGTAATTTCAAATCTATTATGCAAACAAATATTTTTTAACTAAACATTGTTGGTTTATTTTAATATATTTTTTTTTTCATTTTTGAATAAATTCAAAATTTTTGCTCTAAGCTGTTTATTATAAAATTTATAACACTTAATTTACATGATTTTACACGAAATACTTAATTTTAGACTTTTGCATACAAATTTTATATACTTACACAGTTTCATGAACTCGGGTGCAATTGTTTGTTATTGTTTTACATAAATACTCAAACAAAATACTCCTATAATAAATCTAATAATCTCTTTTTATAAGTATTAACAAATTTTTTAAATTATAGCAATACCTTATAAATTACTTTTCATTTAATATTAAATTAACAGTCCCTTCAATACTATTTTTAAAATACTTTGCCAATAAATAAGCAAATTAGGAAACAAAATTCAGTTAACTTGCAAAAATTAAGAAAGTAATACATATTATAGAATAATTTATATGCCTTTTAATGTTTTTTATAAAATTATCTCATAATTTTTAATCGTATTACAATTGATATTTGCATCAATTTAAATATATTTGCATTAATATTCTAAATATATTTATTTTTTGGAGAATCCTACATTATTATATTATTTTTTATAATAATTATTATTAAAATTTCTTCTTAAGTTTCGAATTTGCAGTCAATTCTTAAAATAATTGAAAATTATTTTTATATGCGAAAAATAAAATTTAAGTATAAATGTCTTTTTAAAAATCATTTCAATAAAATCATTAAGGCATGGATATTTTAAAATTTATCCTCAAATATTTAAAAATGTTTAATTGATCATTATAATAGAGTTTACATAATTTAAAAAGATACTCTACAAAATTCAGTAGTGAATTCAAATTACATTAATTTAGTGTAAAATAAAATAAAAAACAATTAAGTTTTCTTAATTTTTCAGTTTTGACAAAAGTTATATAAATTTTAATAAACGAAAATAAAATAACAATTGTTAAAGAATTTTTCATATCAGTTGGTTGGTTGGGTTTGGTGGCGCAAGATCCAAGAAGGACAAGCTGCACCAATTTTCATATCAGAAAAGCATTATAAGAAGGTTATTTCGAGACTAATTTTTCAATATCTTTTTTGTCAGCTAGCAACATTTCTTACTGGCAATTCAATTCTTGTAGGAAACTTTAAGAGTTAAATTTGTAATTATTAAAATTGATTTATACGTATATTATTTTTCACGTTTTTCAAAAGTTACTGATATGATTAAATAAGACAATAGAATTCTCAAATGAATTACTTATTTTCAAACTGACATGAAATCTTTGATAATGAGAAATAAATGTTTAAAGCATTATATCATGATGTATTTTATATTTAGCAATCATAAGACAAATGTACGATGTGTTTATTTTTATTTTAATAACATTAAAATGCATTTAATTCGCAAAGAAATTTAAATAACTCACATATCCAAACTGCAAGAAATTTAAAAAGAATCATAATGCATTATAAAAAAATTTTAATTTTAATACCCATCAAAATAAAGAATAAAAATGTTTGTGCATTTTAAGGTCAAACATTAATTAAGTTGATACAAAAAATAAACAAAGTTGAAGCAAAAATGAACAAAAAATGCAAGTCTATTAAAAAAATCATAACATGTTTTAACATAAAAAACAGCATTAGATATAAAATCTGGCCTTTATTTAACCCTTCTTTGCATGATTTTTTCTTTATTGGTGAAATAAATCAAGTTGATATAATTCATGTTCAAAATTAAAGGAAAAATGGTTAAAAAAATCTTAGTATATATTTATAGTATAAATTTAGCAAAAAACAATATGCTAAAAATTTCCATCATCATCCAAAGTTAGATCATTAGCTTAGCACTAAATAGAAATAAAAGAGGAAAATAGCAGAAACACGTGTTACAAACCTTTCTTCCACTCATTTTCAATTTTTTAGCAATAGAAACTCTAATATAATAAAACAAAATTATAAACGAAATCATACGTTTATTTCAACTACAACAAACAGCGGAAGGAGACAACTTTAAGCTCGTTTCACTGATAATGACACTTGTTTATTTTTGACAGCTATGTTTCTTTTCATGCAATGGACATTAAAAAGGTATCCAAACACGATCAATTTAAAGTGAACTTGTTCTTTTATATAATTTTTGGGCATTATAGGTTATGATGGAAATTTCCACCACTATGCAAAGAAGGGTTAAGTGATACAATTTTATCACATTAATAAATTTTTTTCAATATTATTTTTCATCAAATTGAGATATTCACTGCAATTAATCAAATTCAGTTTTTATAACATTAGTTTTTGATTACCTTTACAATTTGAGCAATTTTTTTTTTATTTAAATTACAATCATATCAGAAATTTGTTAAAAAAATCATAGTTTTTTACTAAATTCTTTTTATTTATTAATGTCGATTAATTTAATAAATTCAAGAATTAGCTAATACAATTCTCAGTAAAATTTAACTCGTCAACCAACAATAAAATAAAACACTTCTCTAAGCATATATATTTCTAACTATGGGTGAATTATTTAAATTTTAAAAGTTCCTCCTTCACTCCTTTAATTCAATCCTGTGCAATGGCTCTCCATCGAAACTTTCCTATCGTTTTCTCAGGTTTCAAAGGCTTATTATTATTTTCCGTAGCACTAAATTTAAAAAAGTAAACTAAAAAAGTGATGTTTTACTTTAAAATTTTTTTAATTATTTTAATTTATAGTATCATTTAACAGTATTTACAGCTTTACTTAACTGTTAACTGCAAGAATAGCATGTATCTTCATACATGCTAAAAGTTTGTTGATCTTTAGTTCTGGTGATAATTATATAGATGGTTAATGATAATAGAACAAGAGCAATTATCTTAATTAAATATTCCTCTATTACAATAAAAACAAGCGTTTTTTCAATTTTTCGAAATAGCAACATTCAAATGAAGATTTATCAGACAACCAAAATCAATCCTGATTCTGATTGTTCTTGATAAAGGATCTTTGGAATGCTTTGCGTTTTGATCTCAATGTACGTAATTCCAAAAGCAATGATTTCGATAACCATAAAAAATTTAATATTTATCACTAAACAAACATTTAAGGTCAACAGCCGAAGCAAGAATCTGTGGATGATAATTTTGTTCTTATCTTAAGTAGCTTTTTTTTACTGGAAGAAAATGTGTAATTTTCTGTATTCAAGTCAAAGAGCGTTAAGTATCTGAAAATTCTTGGTGAAACGATATCAGTCGGCAGAAAACCTCTTATCAGCATGTGCAAAAACTCTGAAATCAATAAAAGTTTTCTTCATACAATTTTTATAGAGATTTATTTTAATTTATCGTTTCTAATAAAATTACTATTGCAATTACAGGTTGTTTTAAAGCACAGGAATGGATATAATTTTAACTATAGCATTATTTTTCATCAATCACTATATAAGAATATAGGTGTATTTACTTAACTACAAATTAAAATTGCCAGTAGATTATATCAAATGGTTAAAGAGTTTTTTCCGCACACTGCCATTAAATAATTGCCTTTAGTGATAATTTTTTACTGTTTACAAAACTGGTTTCTTTTAAATATTAAAATATTTCAGTTTCTAAGTTTTTAGTAAAAAAGTAAGCAAAAAATAAATAAATAAATAAATATGAATATATTTTAAATCACTCACAAATAGACCATTTATTTTAAAAGCGGTGTATGTCCACTTTTAAATTTGAAATGAAAATTTAAATTTGAGTTTAAAATGCAAATTTGTATTTAACTTAACAAATTGCAAAATACTTTAATTTTTAATCGAATATAAAATTGTTCTTTTAAAATATTAGTTTATTATATATAAAAAGTTTAGTCTGAATTAAGCATTAATTACGTGGTATTTACTTTATTTAAAAAAATTAAACTTGCAACACTTCCAAAATAAACTCTCCAAATAATAGTTTTCCATTCCAAAAATATTATGAAAACAGATTATACACTAACATTTTAAACACATACAGATTATATTTTAACACTATAAATTCATCTGAAGAAAATTTAATTGTAAAACAATATCGATATCAATAACATTTAAGGAAAAACATTTTAATGAGAAAAATAAATCAGCTAATTTTATCAATTTTTAATTATAATTAAATAAAAGATAAATAATCTTTAATAAATAAAGTTTTGCGTAAACGTTAACTTATTTTCTGTTCTTCTTGAAAAATAAAGAAAATTAATTTATAAAAGGAAGAACATTATAAAGTATTAAAAAGAATTAGCCTCAAGATACCAGCTAATAAACATAAAAATTTCAAACTATTCCATTTATATTATAACAAATTAAAATTTTATAATTTTTATTAATAAAATTAAAATTGTAATAAAATTAATGAAATCTTTTGCTACAATCCCTGCCTTGATTTAAATAGCAATAGTTGAATTTTATATTTGCTTTTTTTAGATCACTCTATAATTATTTATCACTTTTAAGTAAGCAAAATATGAGGGAAAAATTCTCATAAAATATATCAAGCATATTGCATCAAAGAAAAAAAAGAAAATGTTTATCGTCTTGAACTTTTTTTTGCCAATTATTGACACTCTCACAACATGATTGATATTATAAAGTGAGCTAATTTTTTTCTCTCTCGTGGATATCTTTGATATATTACTTAAAATCTCTGACTCTTGCTCGTGTGTTTGTGAGACATATTTTAAATTCTGAATGCGTTAAAACTAATTGATGATAAGCACGTAAATTTATGGAATTAAACTGGTACATATTCATAAATTATATTTAAATTAAGTGTAATTAACCAAGAGATTTTGACATTTTGATTTATATATATAAATGCAATTAAGTAATTATGGTTACATACACATACGAAGAAGATAAGAAATTAGTTTCAGATATCATTAACTATTTTTTTAATTTTAGTCATACCTGTTACCCTATTATTTAACACTCTTCTGGTGTTTCCATCAACAGAGTACTATTAATGGGTAATAATCAAACTTTTAATTGAGACTTATAAATTTATAAAAAGTTAAAAATCACCGTAAGAAAACATTTTAATTAACTTATCCTAGGCAGTATCAAATTTAATATAAATATACATCTCTTAACAGTTTTGTGTTGTCAATATATTTCATAAATTTTAATCATGAAAATCATGAATTTCAACATTTAATGATTGAATTTTGAACACATTACGCATGCAATAATAAATATGGTACTTTGAAAGAAAAATTTTCTTTCAATAAAAAAATTTTAAAAAATTATAAATAATGTACTGAAAGGTATTTCTGGTACTTGTTTATTTCATGATATAAGCTAAATAATCTTTAATGCATTAAGTAAACAAAGCAATATCTTTTTAACAATTAACAGAAATTAATATTTTTAAAGATAAATTAATTTTATTGAAAATAAGAGTTAGAAGCAAAATATTAAAATGTTTTTCCTCTCTTATCAAAATATGACATGGTAGTGAAGTTTTTAAGCAAATAACTTGGAAGATTAACAACGAAAAATTCAATATTCTATTCTATTTTTAATACATATTAAATAACGTGAGAAATTATTCTTTTATTTATTACAATAAAATTTTTTGTAGAGCGGTATTTTCTTGGTATGTAAGTAAATTTTTAAAATTAAAATTGTTATAAAATAAAGCAGGATTGTTTTATATAATTTTTCAAATCGATGAATAATAGGGCATAACGTGGCTTATTGGTAGGACATCACTCTTCGAAGTATAAGAATCCGGGTTCGATATCAGCCACTGTTGAATAATTAAATGTCCTTTACCTTAAGCATGCACATCTACTGGGAGTTTTCGGATTTTCTCCATCATGACACGTGAATAGAGGACATATCTATGAAAAGTACTCTCGAAAGGCAGTGCATAATGGGCATTAAAAAGACTTTTGGAAGTTAGGCTTTCCACTATGTGGTGTCAAAATAGCAAATAGTAAAGATGGAAATAAAAATACCGCTTACTTTTCATTTACAGGCACAAAAATATCAGAGTAATATTTGTTGCTTAAAAATATGGAAGCAATTTTCAGTTGAGAAATTATATTACTGTTTAATATAGTTTGTTGCTTTTTATAAAAAAAACAATTTTATATATTAAACATTTTGCCTTATAATATTTCTTTCTGCTTTAATCGGTAATAATGAATACTCACAATTATTTTTGTTACATAGTTTTAATACATTCCAATGAAATTAAAATCGTTAGTTCATATCGTAAAATCGTTAGATGTCTAAAATAGATCACAATAAATTATTTTAAAGTTAAACATATTATTTTGACCTATAAAAGTATAGAGAGAAATATGCATGCAATATTACTTAGCATTTGCTATTTCCCTAAATTCAATGAAAACCTAAATATGTTTAAAAATCCAAATAAATATCTAAAAAATCCAATGAGAATAAACTATACATTAAGAGTAATTTGGAAACAAACTAAAGAGGAATTTAACATTTATATTTATCGAAAAAGATAATTTGGACGAGGAATAACTTTTTATGTTAACTGAACTCAAATTGTTACAGTGAGAACAGGTGAAAATATTCATAAGTTCAATTTTCGTTGTAAATATAAAACTGCTTCTACATGAATGAAAATATAGGGAAAAGTTATCATAGTTTTAAACAACCTTAAAAAGATACGCTTATTTTAATCGATGAGTTTAGTTACATTAATATCGATTCCAAAACTTAGAAGAATTAAAGTAAGGAATAATATCTTAAAAATGATTAAATAGTTAGGTTAATTAAATAAATTATTTTACACAGAAAAATTCTTTCATTTTTAGAGCAAGATGGTTATTATTAATTCTTACTTAAATATTTGATTACTGAATTGAATTTAAAAAAAGTAATCGAAAATCTCTGTTAAACATCACCCAATAAACTACTTAAAAAAAACTTAAAACCCTGTTTTATTTTTGCGTTTTATGTTTTAATTTCTACGAAAGAGCAATGCACGGAATAAAACCACAAGTATGACGTTGAAATCATTAACATTTAAAAACAAAAATTGCTGTTTCTAACTTGTTGTAGAAGATAATTGAATCTGCTTAAAAAATAAAGAAATAGAAATTATGAAATAGTTATGCTTAAAAATAGTATATATAATAGAAATGTCATAAGAACTTGCTTTTTATTATAAATTGTGTCATAAGCAAAGGAAAATAGACAATGATTTTGAGGGCTAATGGGAAAAAATTTTTAGACAATTCCTGTTTTCAAGACATAAACACTTTGTCTACTCTGCGCGGTAACTTGTTTTGTGTCGAAGGTAACATAAAACAAAAAATCAATCGTTGCAACAAATAGTCTTATTAGAATTGCAACAGAAAAACCTTTGTTCATGTATGCATTTAAAAAAAAGTTCATTGTATTTAGTGAAAGAGTTCATTTACCCAAAATATTCCTTTAACAAATTTTACAGAACCAATCGTAAAAGAAATACTTATTTATTCTGTGAAATGTTGCCAATTTCTTTTACCTAAAAGTCGTGTAATTTATTGAGAATTATAATGGTATTTCTCTTCAATGTTGCATTTTCAGCTGTTTTAACTATCTTAATAAATTTAGGAAGAAGTGGAAATTCAGTCACAGATTGTATTTACTGATTGTAATTATTTATTAAAAAAGCAAATTTTATGAAATTAATATGAAGAATAGAATTTTTTCCTCGATCATTAAATACTGGTTTCATCCAAATTTTTTCAATAACATTTTATTATCTGTAAAATACAGAAATTGAAATAATTTTGTTAAAGATGAAGATAAAATTTTCAATTTAACTAAAATAAAAATTAAGCACTTTTTTCAAATAAAGTAAGTGATATGATTAATAATTATTTTAAAGTTCAATTAACTATACATTCAAAGAGTACAAATAAAAATTGAGTTCATAGGCTTTTTATTAAAATTTTTGATCTTGTTTTTAATTTTTTATAATAACGTAAATTTCTATTTAGTATAATTGATTATATGTCTATGTAAGGATCTATGTACAATATTATATTTAAAAACATTTTGCCAAACAATTTCTTAATGCTTTTATAATAAATATTTTGTTAAGGGGTATTTTTTTAACATTGAATTATTAAATAAGTAAGTAATTCTATATTATTGTTTCTCAACATATTATAAGAATCAATATCACTGACAAGTAATGATAATTGAACGATAATGATTTTGTATTACTGTTTATTTCTTTTGGATTTAGGAGGAAATTTCTGTATGTAAATTTGCTTAGAAATTAACTATTATTACATATGCAAAAGAGCTTTCTGTTTACAAAAAGGTTTTTCCATTACAGTTTTATTTCTCTCTATTATTATTTGGTTATTCGGAATAATTATTTGGTTATTCGGTATTATTATTATTTGCTTCTAAGATTCTCGTGCATTACAGAAACAAAAATCCAATAATAATCTAATTGGGTCTATATCATTCATAGAAGTTCAAGTACATAAACATTTCAAAAGACATATATATGAAAATTGATAAATGCATTAAAGCATCAGATTATTTTCTTTTGTTATTATTCCTTGAATTTATTTTCACATTATTTGAATAATTGTATTTGTAATTTTTGTTACATTTGTATTTGATTTCTAATTGATTATATTTTAAGCTTAATTTATATATTAGGTTGGGGAAAAAGAAATCCATTATTTTTACGTGAACTTTTTGTAACTTCCTTCAGATTCGCATTGTAAAAAGGTTTAAAACAGTTTTCATGTAGATTTTTAGGTTTTGTGCGAAGCTACGACTGCTGACAAGCTGTCAAGTTTGATAATTTTTGATATTTTATAAATATTCTCGACGATGTTGTATCCATGCGAGGTGCATCTTTAGCATCCAAATACCCAAACGGAATCGACGAAACCAAAATTGTGCGTAACTGGTTGTTACAGTCAGGACGATAAACACCTTTCACAATTTTAGCCACCTGGTTAGCATTTTCGACATTATAAAAGAAAAACTAAAATGTATCGAATTTTCTGTTTGTTGTCTTCTATTTTTAAAACCTTGCACTCATAACTGAATTAATCAAACAAAAAACCGCAAGAGAATATTTTAATGTCAAATGTCACCTTTCCAATGAGCATAAATTTGAAATTGTTTGATAGATACCTCACGAGATAGCGATCACTACAGACGTCTACCGAAAAAATAACGGATAACTTTTTCCCCAAATTAATATTATTTTACTGTAGTTTGCTTTTAAATAAAAGATTTTTTTAGCTCTCACTCCCGAATATTTTGATGATTGATTTTAAAATTTCTCGGGAATAAGAAATTATTCCCGAAAAATTTTAAAATCATTAGAATAAGTAAAAATTAAAATATTTTATTTTGAGAACACCTACCTTTAATTTAATTTTAACAAAAAATAAAATCCAAGTAATTTCGCTACGAAGTATTTTTTTATTATTTTCGACATCATTTGTTACTGAATGACTTCCAGCAATACCTTGTTTGTTCACTTTCTTCAAGGACAGCAGGCTCTAAATTGAAATCTACATGATTTTTTTCCTCGTAAGACTAACTTCGCAGAATATTTGTTTACAAAGCTTTTAACTTGCTTGCAAAGTATATTCTAAAGTATTTTACAATCTGATATTACTATTTTGATATACTTTAGTAAATTATGAAGCAATATAATAAACCATATTTAAAATTAAAAATTTTTTTTGATTTGTTGATTGATTGATTTAATGATTTGAAATTTAAAATTGTGTTAAATAACATACCTAATCATATTTATACATAATAAATAGATAATATTAAACTAAATAATTGATCATTTTAAATATAACAATCATTACCAGTAAATAACGTTCATATAACTTAGGATAAAACATTTTAATTTCATTACATGCTGCCACTAAACATAATTAGTTTTTCTGATGTCTTATTAAATGCTGTAATATAATCTTATAACAGGAACTATATTTTAGTTTTGTGAGTAAAAACATTCCTTGAGAATCAAACAAAGATTTTACACGATTACATCTATTCTATAGATTACCGTAAAATTAAAAAGCTTTATTTTTAAATTGATTCATAATATCATTGAAACCCTTGAATCATATGTAAACCTTGATATGAGAAAATTTCTTTAAAATCGTATGTTTGAAATAGCAAAGTATTTTGTATTTTATTATAAGATTTGTCAATAAGGAATAGTGTTTTTCAATTATGCATTAATAATTTAAATTATACAATTTAATACAACATTTAAAAGCACTTTTTCATTACACTATACAGTAAAATCTTAAATGGAATTTACATAAAACGTTTACTGGTAAGGCAGAAGTTTCCGGAATAAAATGTTATAGGCTTAATCCTGCCCACTGTTGCACAATAAGTTGGAAATAGTTGTCACTTATCTTAGTGATCCCTGCACATTTATCGAAAAAGTTGTATGGGAAATTCATTTTTTGTATTTTTTTTTTCATTTCTTTTTTCATATATGAATAGAAATTTTTATCTTTGAAATTTTCTCCTCAAAATGTAGATTAGAATTTTAAGAACCTTTTCGTTGTTGTTGTCGTGGGCCAGCCAGGCTGATAATATGGGGTGCGCTGCTCCACTTTTCCAACTGAACCATATTTTGGTGTGGAGTCCGACTTCCTCAGTACACACATGCCATAGATACCCGTTTATAGGGTAGGCAACCATTCACACACCCACAAAGAAAGGACAAAGACAAGAAAGAGAGAGAAAGTACATCCATGCCCGAACCAGGATTCGAACCCAGGTCCCACCCATCTGTAGTCAGGTACGCTAACCATTAGACAGGTTAAACGGCAACCTTTTCGTTAATTATAATGTTTCATGTTTTCTAGTATTCAACAAAATATTTGAATTTGCTCTCTAAGCAATTAATTTTTTTTATGAAAAATTTATTTTGCATTTGATTTTTGATTATTTCTAAACTTTTACTCTCTTCTTTTACACTTATTTTACAATGAAAGACTAAATTTAGAATTAATTTTAATTATTTTATAGAAACATGATTACGTATCTTTACAGAATTGTCCTTATTTAATGTTATTTTTTAAAATTTACAAAGCATTTTAATTCAATTAATTCCGAGCAATGTAAAAGATATATAAAAAATTATATCTAAATTTATTGTAATTAAATTTCAAAAAGTATGTAAAAAATTGCGACAAGATATTTTAAATAGATAACAAGTAAAAATAGTATTTTAAATTTAAGTTGAATATTATGCTTGCTAACCAATCGTTTTATTAATATTCTTTCAATTAAATAATTTATTTTCTCTCGATTATTTTAATTTTTTTTAAACAAGAGAATTGCCTTTTAATAAACTACAATTTTTTTTATCCGAGACCCAAATTGGTTGCGTGACTTTAGATACCTTTTTGTATAAAGAAATCTAGTCTTATTTAATAATTTTTTGAGATTGATAAATAAATAGAAAACTACTCACAAATATTAATGAAGTCTAAGTTCATATTATCGAATATACATGTATTCAATTACATTAACTTAGTATATAATAGGCAATAAAAAATGAAAAAAATAAATCATTGAATGTCTAATTACCATTATAATGCTTTTACATATATATTCCTGTTCCATGATAAGATTTCAGTATAGTAGACAACAAAAAAGTTTTTCAAAAGTAAATTGAATTCTTTACAATTGCTTAAAGATTACTTTTTCCAGCATAAAATAGATAAATTATTTTTATAAATCAAAAATGAAATTAAATAGTTCGTAATTATGAGAATTACGAACTATTTCTTTTCATGCATTACTCAATGTTTTAGATTACAACAAATGAGTAGCTCAGTAAAAGTGCATGCATCAATAAAAAAAAATTAAATATTAAACAAACATCATCTTCATCAGTTTTAAGCATTATATTCGTGCGTTCACTTATAGAAATTATGTGAAAGAAAAGGAAAGTTTTGCTCTGAGAAATAAAAAGGTAACTCATTATTTCTTGTCCCTTGCAATTAAATCAAAGATTTGGCGATTTTTTTTTCAGCCTTCAGATGAATCATTTAGATTTGAGAAATATCAAGCTATTTATAATATCACTTTTAAATATAGGAATGTTTTTTCTTTACGAGTGTAAGAAATGATGAGGAAGTGATTTTATAAAACAAGAATCATGTAAAGATGTTAATAATAAATTGACGAAGAGAAAATACTTATAATTTGCAATTATTTTAGAAATTACTGGTTATATTAAAATGAAAAAAATCCGTAATTTGCTTTAAAAGTATTTTTTATGCAATAGCCAAATTGTATGTATTTTCATAAAACGTATAGGAAATGAAATATAAAGTAGATTTGTATACCTATGCATTTTGTTTTTAGATAATAAATTAAAATCTCATGCCTGTTAAATAATTATTTTTATAATTGTTCGTCTCTGTTCATTTCTAATAAGAAGACATCTCTTAAGTATACTTGTATTTATCCAGTGATGGATTATCTATGATAGCTGATTTAATAGCACAGGAGAATTTATTCATTTATTAACGAAAAATATAATCTTTTGTTTTATTCAAAATTGATGTTCAAAACAATAGTTTTCAAAGTAATAAATTTCTTTTAATAACTTTAAAAAAACGGCTATTAAACTTTAGCAGTTTTATTAAAACAAAGTAGTTTTCTGTAAAGAAATGTTTATAAAAATCATTTTCAAAAAGTGATTGCTTTTAATGAAGCACATATTTGAATATTTATTTTAAGAATAAAGATGTTATTCATTAATATTCACACTCTGAAATCAATATTCATTGATGTAATATAAACATAAATTCATGACAAATGTTTTTGATTTTAAATTCTGTTGAATTACATATAATATTGCTTAAAAACTAATGCACAATAGACATTTGTGTTTTATAAATTAGAGAAATGAGAACGATGTTTGTAAGAAAATATTTGTACTGAATCATATCAATTTATTATTTCTCAAAAGAATAGCTTGATTTAGAAATCAATATATGTCAAAGAATATTCGGATCGCCCAAAAGCACCAACTTTATATTAAATCATCAGCTTATAAATAATTGTTGCTGTTGTTTTTGATGACACTTGGCAACGCCAAGCCCGCCCGTCAGAGACTAGGCGAATGAAGTCAGAGAGAGCGTCATCCGTTTTTCAATATTGCACCCTCAAACGAAGGTGGAAGTATGACTTTTGGCTCAGAGATGGCAGCACCATCTGAATCTTCCAATTTAGAGACTGAAACTAATGAAGATCCAAAGATAGCTTATAAATAATAAAAGTTCAATAGTATTAAATAAAAATTTGTTTTAACTGGATCTATTGGCTTTTTGTTTGTAAGACACTTTCTCTAACTGCAATGAAGAAACAGAATACAAAATGAAACTGAATAAGAATTTGAGGAATCTTCATTATCAGAGTTTACATTTGAACCACAGTCCCTTATCTACATATTGACTCTAATTCAGTTATAGAATGGATTTTTTGTTAGTATATATTGAATTGAATATATATTCAAAATAAAAAAACAGTGTTTTTGATTTTAAAATTAGTAAAACCTCGATTAACTAATACATTGCATAAGAGAATAAAAAATCAAAAGATAATTTGAATTTAAAACACGGATTGAATAGATTTGCAGTGTTCAAAATAATGTTAGAATGTTACTGCTTCTTTGTGCGACGAAATAAATAACAAACTACAATAAATAATCACGTTTTTCGGAATATTTTGCAAGTTGCTGCTTCTTCCAGGGAATAAAAATTATTAATGGAATGAAAAATAATCATTTTTATAAGGTTAAGTAAAATTACTTTAGAAAATTAAAGGGAAACATTAAGATAAATGGTAGAAGTCATAAAATATATGAGTAAGGCAATGATGTGAAGAATATGAAGAAATAATCTAATAAAAACTAGTTTAGAATGTAATTAATTTTAAAAAGCCTAAGTTATTTCTACTGAATTTGTAATATAACTTTCAAAAATTTGGATTAATAAAAAATAATTATTTACCTTTGCAAGTTTACTTCTGAAGTGTTACAAAATTTAAATGAAAAATAATTTTGTATACACTTACATCTTAATTTTACATATTTCATTTGTATCATAATAAAATGAAGGCTGAAACAGTAAACATGTTGCAGAAAATGTAAAATCAAAATATCAAAATATTAAAATCAGTAAATCCCCGAGAATTAACACACTTTATGAATTAACTTTTGATTTAGATTTTATACGCTATCAAAATAAATATAAAAAAATATAATTAAATATGATAACAACATAAACAAAACATAAAAAAAAATATAATTAAAAATGATAATATTTATATCAAAGTATTATGTATTGGTTAAAGATTCTAGACCACATGCTAAATGTTATTGATGAGTATGAAGTTTGTCACAAGCTACAATATGAATATTCAAGCCAGGAATAATCTTTCATCTATCATTTTCTTACTTAATGTTAAAAATTAAATTAATATGTTCTCATAGCCCAAAAACTTCAAAAGATCTAACTTAATAGAGATTACTTCAAGTTTAAATTATATTTTATTAAAATTGTGGTTTATCTTACAGCAACATCGTTTGTAAAAATTCCACATTCGTTGGCAGAATGTGGAATTGATGGGTTAAGACAGATCATACAAAATTTCGTGCAGGACCTAAGCAGTTCCCCATCACTAGCGACCGAAAAAACAAATATGTTAGTTGCATGCCCTCAAGGGATCGTATAACCACGTCACGAATCCTGAGTCACAAGGAATGGGATTGTTTGCAAGACAACAAATGTCTGCACGAACGGTTCAATGACGTTTCCAGAATCATGGACTGTCAGCATAGGGATCGTGGTTTCAATTATCCTTGACGCTGCACAGCGACAAGAGCACTTCCAATGGTGTAATCAACGACGAGCCTGGACTTAAAAATGGTGTCACGCTGTCTTTTCAGATGACTCATGGTTCTGTATACAGTATCATGATAGTCTCATCCGTGTTTAACAGCATCGTGAGAAAAGCACATTGCCAGCATGCATTCGATGGGGTGGTATTGGATACATGTTTCGACTGTCCCTTGTTTTCATTGCCAACACTTTTAAAAAGCAGTCGTTACATTTTGATTTGCAAGGACAATTGGCTCTGGACTTTTTTCGAGGCCACTGCAAAGCTATTTTCGAAAGGACAAAGCATAATCACCTGTTGCTCGTACTGTCCTGACCTCTTTTGTTACAGAATTTTATTCGACTATTGGCCTAGCAAGCATGTTCTTATGATCTCTCACCAACTGAAGGTGGTTGATAAACAAGCGTATGATACGTTTTCACTAGCAATTCACACACTCATTATGGCTGTTAAATTATAATATAATTTTGAAGTTTCACTAATGTATGCGTACATGCTAACCGAATTTTGTTCTTCACAAACCCCAAATATTGCAATCAATGCTGAATTTTCTAGGTGCTGAATCAAGATATGAACCTAAACGAATTTTTTGAAAATTTAATGATTTGTTTTTCTCACTATGGTATATGTTCAACAGATAGCCTTATGTTTTATAGTCTTTTCTGTTGTAGCAATTTTAGTATCAATTGTGTGTACAATGGATCAATTTTTTTATTTATTTATTTTCACATGTGAATTCATGGTTTCAGCCATAAAGAAATATACACCGAACAGCGAATTTTTTCCCACTGTGTATGGAATTCTTTACAAGACTTATCAACCGAAAAACTTTTTCTCAGTATGAAATTTCTCTATTTTGTCGCTATGATTTTTTTTTAAATACTTTACATGTGCATCTATTTAATGTGTGAATTTGCTGTATGGCTAAAATTTTGTATTTCATTAGGAGACCCGAATATACATTTTATAATTTTCTATTTAAAATGTTTACAAGATGAGAAATTTTAAAAAACGGAAAATGTATTTTGCTGATATGTAAATACGTCACTGAGTATCTAGTTGTAGGTCATTCACATGAACTCTATTCACAGAATTTGAAAGTTAATTAAATTAAATTTGCAGAAATATTTCTTTGTTAAAATGTTATTTTGGCTCTAAAATAATATTATTTTATTACCATTATTTTATAGGAATGTCAAATTACAAAAATATTTAGAAATAAGAGATTATAGATTTACATGTTAACTTTTATACTCACACTGACATTTAAAAAAGTAACCATAAATTAAATAAAAATAACACAATATTTACATTAATAACATTTTGTTCGTTTCACATATTTTCAATGCTTAAGGAAAGTGACATGTCAGCTATTTAAGCAATTATTACTTTTGAAATATCCAACTGTCTATTTTTTATACGCCTTTAAAAATAATTAACTACAATAAAAATATTTTTTACTGTAAAAGCTTAGTTTTCTAAGTCATTGAATCATCAATAATAGTTATCTACCAAAATATAGTTGTTACATCATTTTTTAAGTGGTTATTTAGAAAGTTGGAGCTTTCACTAAAAACATAAATTGGTTTACCTCATATTCTATATTCTCAGTTTTTCTGATAAAAGGGAAATAAATTTTGACATAATTTCGTGAATATCTTAAATGGTTAGAATTTTTTTTACTTATATTGATATGAAAAAGATATTGTTGATTTATTAATTCATTATCTCGTGTGGAAAGTAACTAACTCTTAAAAAAATGACGTTTAAAAGAATTAAATACTTAGTAAATAAAGATTCCAAGATTCCCTTCAATTTTAACTACGAAATATTCATTTTATTTATTTATTCTTTTACAATATATATATATATATATATATATATATATTCATAAAACAAATTTTATGAACCATATGCAATCATATTGAAAGAAATTCAGCTGATTGTTAAAAATTTATATTTCTTTACAAAAAAGTCCTTAAAAGTTATTCGATAGCTTAACAAGAAAACTAGATTTTTAAAATGTGCATTCAATGATAACAAGATTTCACATACACTGATGTAAAAAAAAATCCCAACACCAAGAAATAATTATTGTAGAGTAATGAAATTTCAGTAATACATTTATATAGGTAACGTAGGTAATTGATTATAATTTTAAGATCACAGGTTAATTTTAGCCCGAAAAGAGTCCTTGCAGAAGTGAAATATAGGTACATTAATAATCGGTGTAACCGCCAGAATTTTGAATGCATGCATACAAACGTGCATGCATTGAATCATACATGTGCTGGATGTCCGTTTGCGGGATGCAGTTCGATGCCTGTTGCACTTGGTCAATCAATACAGGACGGTTAATGCTGGTTATGGATGACACTGGAGTTGTCGTCCAATGATGTCCCATACGTGCTCAATTGGAAACAAATCTGATGATCTAGATGGCCAAGCCAATATGTCGACACCTTGTAGAGCACGTTGGGTTACAACAGCAGTATGAGGTCGAGCGTTATCCTGTTGGAAAGTGTCTCCTGGAATGTTACTCATGAAAGGCAGAACAACAGGTTGAATCACCAGCCGGACGTACACATTTGCTGTCAGGGTGCGTGGGATAATCATGAGAGTGCTTCTGCTGCGATAAAGAAATTGCTCCCCAGACCATAACTCCAGATGTAGGTCCAGTATGTCTAGGCCGCAGACAGGATGGCTGCAGCCGCTCACCTGGCCTCCTCCTAACCAACACATGGCCATCACTGGCACCAAGGCAGAGCTGGCTTTCATCAGAAAACACAACAGATCTCCAGTCCGTCCTCCAATGATCTCTGGCCTGACACCACTGATGTCGCAAACGGCAGTGGTTTGGCGTTAGTGTAATGCACGCTACAGTACGTCTGGCTCTCAGCTGTCCTTGAAGTAACAGATTAGTAACAGTTTGTTGTGCCACTGTGGTGCCAACTGCTGCTCGAATTTCTGCTGCAGACGCAATACGACTCGCTACGGCCATACGCCGAACACGGAGGTCTTCCCGGTCAGTTGTGCAACGTGGCCTCCCGGATCCCGGTCTTCTTGAGGCAGTGTCTTTCCTTAGCCACTGCTGCCAACATTCATGCACACTGGATGCATTCCTGCCAAGCCTATCTGCAATCTTGCTGAAAGAAAATCCACCTTCTCGTAGGCCTATTATATGACCTCGTTCTAACTCAGTGAGCTGTTGATAATGGCTTCGTCGTCTTCTTAAAGGCATTGTGGAATGGCATCAACTCACTACATCAAATTTCAACGCTAAACAATTCTCAGAAACGTTACAGCGCGTATTTAAAGCAAACCTGATTTGCATCTTCCGTGTGTCGCTACTAGCGTCACACTGATGCGCCAAGCGCAAATTTTGAATCGACGTCATCTTTCAGATGTAAGAACACGCTTGCCAAATTTCGTTTCGTTAGCACAACCCTTTCTTGGTGTTGGGATTTTTTTTTCCATCAGTGTAGATTTATAACTAAAATTTGAGTGCTGTTCGGATTGTTATTCAAACTTTCATTGAGAATTTCTAATATCTGATTTCATCAAAAAATTTATAATTTTTCTTTAATTTCATAAATATTTTTGTATTATGTCTTAGTTTAAGACAACATCTGACATGGAAAACTGAAATTAAAATTAGACTTATTTCAATTAAATATGCACTTTTTCAGTTACTTCACGAACATATTTTCTTGATCCGATTAAATATGAGTACAATAAATTTACGTATTCTAATAACTGCATTTTGTATTATCTATTGCTTGGGAATATTTTTAATCTGAGAACATTTTTGTATATAAATACAATACAATAAATTTAAAAATTCAGCTTGTCTGAATACGAAATTATAATTTTCAAAACATTGATCAACATGCATCAAATATTTATTTCGGAACCTTTTTCACGTTGCATTAAGGTTAACCTAAAACATGTAAAGTGCTATAAAGATTTCATCAGTGTTTTGCCTTATGGGAGACTTTTTGATCCTCAGAGGACTTTATTCCCGTGTTTAAAAGTAATAAAACTTCAGAGCTTTCACTTCGACAGATGTGCTTTGCAGAATTCAAAATCTTGATCAACTGCAGCAGGAGTCTAACTTAGGATCTTTTATGCCAAAAAAAGATATCACCGCTTGGTCAAAGTGAACTAACTTTAACACCAATTAAGTTCTAATTTATAAATAGTTAAAATAAGAAAAAAACATTTGAGCGTTTTATCTCATGGGTGCACTATTGAGATAATAAGTTACGTAATTTATATAACATGATATTTAGTAAAATAAAAATACGAAAATAATTTAACAAACAATGTGAATTTTTTTTTTAACATTTGCAAAAATATTTAATAAATCATAAATGATAAAACGTTCATATATGTTACTATAATCATCTTTTCGTTTCACTCAGTGCAATGAAAACAGTTCTTAAAAAGCATCAATAAATAGTTTATAAATTCAAAGTATTTGAAATAACTTCAAAGAAATTAAAAGTATATAAAAAGACTCTTGCAATGATGTTTCTGATGTAGTCATGTCAAGAAATAAAGAGTTAAGAGTGAAAAAAAAAAGTTAGAAACATTTTAAGACAAGAATTCGTGTTTTCGGGAGAAACTATTTAAGTAGCCAATTGTAAGCTGACACTTTATTAATATAGTCACGACTTTGCAAATTAGTTTCCTCCCTTAAGATTTTTTCTCCCAAAAGTAAAGGAGCATGTTGTATTTGAAGTTTCACCTAATTAAGGAACGCAATCGTGTGACTCTAAGCATTTCAAAAATTTTATTAATGAATAACTCCAATCGGAAAATTTTTGAAATATCTAGTGACACATGGCTGCGTTTTAAAGGATTCGAAGAATATAAAATGAAATACAAATAAAATAATCCAAATTATTTAATATATTTTTAGCGTACGCATTGAGAACATTTAAGAATGTTTCAGAAAATAAAAATAAACGCTAAAAAGAAATTATTTTTAAAAATCTTACAACATAAATTTAAACAATATAATGCATTGTGATTACGTAGTTAGGAATTCTTAAAAATTTCGTTTTTCACAATTTAATTAAATGTAAATGAATAAAATTCTGAATCAGTTTTCAGAATTTTGAGAAATTTAGTTCCAGGCAAGGGAAAAATTCCAGAAATATTTCTTAAAAACAATTAAAACAACATAACATAAAATACATGAGTATATATATATATATATATATATATATATATATATATATATATAAACAACGAAGGATAAATCTATAAACTCAAACATAAAACTACAAACTTCTGGTAAAGTAAAATAAAAAATTTGGTTAAATACCAATAGGCTTTTAATATCATCATCTCAATAAATACAAAAGTTCACTGCAACAAAATAGCAGAGATAAACGTGACTTACATTAAATAGCATTATATTTACACGTTAAAATATTTGAATATTAATTATTTTAACTATGATATAATCATATATTTTATATTAAAAACTTCTATTATTAAAGAAAGATAATATAGAAACATAACTTTTATATTTTTTCACAAATACTTCTCACATAAAATGTTAATACCAACGTATTCAAACTTTCTGTATACTTTTTCCATTACGTATTTATAATATTATGTATTCCATTATAATTTTTTTCTGTTATGTATTTATATTTCTCACATAAGTTATACAAGTGACTTATGTCGAACAATCTGGAATTCAAATTAAGATCACTAAGTGATAATGCTCCATAATTTTCAAACGATATTTAATGATCTGATCATTTTCCCGAGATGGTAACTTCCTCTGCAAAGTTTCAAGCCTCGTAAATAGAAATACATTATGCCGCAGCTAATCAATACATGTAATTCCTATCAACACGACTTGCTTTTGCAGAGTTAGAGCATGGCCACACACACACACACAAAACTAAACTGTGTTTAGTTGATCGAGGTTAGAGAAAATCAACTACGCCTAGTCAGATAACATGAAACATCATCATTAATAAATTGCTTATCACCGTCTAATAAAATGTTTGATTTTCTATGTAATATAAACGTGAAATAATGTTACAAAAATATTATTAAGTGACCTTTTTGTACATAGCATTCTATCATGATTTATTTTTCTGCTATTTTATTTTGTCACTACAAATAACATTCAAATATTTGGTTTCACAATCTTAGAGAATCAATAAACATCCAAAAAGCCATTTTATATATAAATTCAACTTTATTCAAAATTGTCCTTTGGGAAACAAATCTACAACTCTTTTTCTCAGAAGGCAGTTTAGTTTAATAAAATATTTCAATAAACCTTTCAATATAGACCGGAGTAACAAAATTTCTTGCTATTTAAATAACTGGACATGCAACCAATGATTAAAGAAAAACGATTCAGTTTAGTTAATTTACAGCAATTAATTGCACAAAATGTCGAAACTCATTATCTCCATATTAATTTAAATATTTACGATGAAATTTCTAATGTTAGTTTTCATAATGGCCTCTTACCTCTCTTAATAAGGGCGACTGTGTTCCTGACTTACTTAAGCAACTGACCCTTGAAATAATGAATAAAATTCCTCCAAATGTCATCAAAATCTGTACTGATGGCAGCGAAATAGATATATTGGGAAGCAATGGAATTTATATTAAAACACCTCAAGAAAAATATTCTATCAAACAACGTAACCTATATTTTTATTGAGTGTTTCGGTGTGAATTAATTGTAATCAACATGGGACTAAAGAGAATTATGAGCAAAAGCAACAACTGAGACCTCTGGATTCTATTTGAAAGCTGTAGTTCAATTCTTATCTCAAAAATTGGGCCTACATAGGAGAAAAAAACAGTTTATCTATTTTATGAAAAGTAAAGTTTATCTACCAGCAAAAGCTGCATTTTCAATGACTGACAAACTATGTTAATGTCTACGAAAATGAATTTGTCGACACTCTTTCAAGGAAGGAACTAAACCATCCTGTCCCTTTTACCTCAGAGCTCTCATATTAGATTTATTCTCTAGACAAAAGCCCCAAAATCGAAAAATATTAGTTAATACCTTCACCTGGTACAAAGACAAAAGACCAAGACTTTCTCTATCTCTCCCTTATGACAGGCAGACCAATAGATATCTGTCTCGACTTTCAGTGGGCACTTGAAATGTCTCATATATTTTGGGGGAAACAAGAGATTTCTTCTGTGCGCTAAATGTCGGTAAGCATACGCATCACCTTAGCACTGTCAACGATTACAAACAGAATACAAAAACAAAAAGAATTACTTTAGAGAGAATTACAAAAAGAATTACTTTAAAATATTACGAGAAAATAATTTAATGACAACTTAAATATCATCTTTAAACCAAATACTTTAATGAACAAAATATTTAAATCTTTAAATTCATTCCAATTAAAGTACTTGTTCTTCATCATATAAATATTGCAGTTAAATTGTGTTCGAAGTTCTTTGAAGGATTAGACCACTTAGAATTTCGATTCTTCTCATGCCCCACAACCAAGATGATAAATGTCTTACTTTACTATAAAATTATATTTATGGTCTGAATGAAACGAAAATGTAACAGTCGACAGTGACACGTGAGTAAAATAGTGCTCCTTAGTTGCGAAAAAACTTGTTCTTGGAGAAGAGAAGCTAAACGGAACAGCAAGCAACTCTAAGCAAAAAATCGTAAATTCTTTGGGGAATTAGAGTTAACATTTCATCACTTTCAAAGTCACTGAAGTCTATAAATTTTTCCTATAAATTATTATCGATATATAATAAATAATAACAATTATTATTGCATTGCCACATTTCGTGACACGATTCTACAATGAGAACAGAATCTTCCTGAAAAGTTTTATGACGATGTAAAGTGTTATAAAATTTATTAAAGATGTAGTTATTGTTAATATTAAATCCAATCCGTTTAGATTTTTATATTCTCACTATGAAATAAATAGTCATACTTCTAGATATTATTAATGCAATTCAATTTCAACAAAGTGGCTAGTTTATCGTGATTAAAAAGTCATGAAATGAAACTTCCAAGCATTTCTTTAACAATTTTCCTTTAAAATAAAAATTTAAATAAAAAAAGGGGAGTATGAAAAAAATTTAATATGGTTCATATTATTAGTATACCTCATTAAAAATGATGATTTTTTATTTTTTATAAAAGCCAGGTTAGAAGTCGAAATGTATATAACAATGGTTCTTCGGTTAAATGGTATGTTCGGTTTCCACTTTGGCTTCAATGTTTTTAATGATTCGAAGTAAACTTTATATTATAGGTTCTAGTATAATTACCTCTCGTATCCAGAAAGTTACCACTGAGCAGATAGGGTTAGTTTAGTTTGTAGAATAGAGAATGACAAAACTAAGCTAACCCTGTAAATAGAGTTTCATTAAATAATTGACATCAAGCTATAGCAAATGTGGAGATTATAGAAAATTTTACTATATAATATGTTATTTATAATGTCCTTATATTATGTAGAAAGAATATTGTATTTTGAAATTTAAATTATTTTAACGAGAACTATACTTTATTTTTTGTCGTCCCACTTATCGTCCAATTTAAAAACTAATAGATATGGTAAGGTGAAAAAAATTCTATTTTTGAAATAAAAATGTAATATTTGAAACAACTTTAAAGTAATGTTTGGTTCTGCAATCTGGATAGTTAATCAAAGACTAATGTAAAACGTTTGAACAAACGTTTGTAAAAAGTTGTGTATTCCGTCTGGGAAGATTTTTCCTGAAAGTTGTCCTCATCCCCTTATTACAAGCATGGAAAACTCGGAAAATTTCAGTATCGAATCCGACAGACATACACTCAGAAAACAGAAGCGCAGTACCTTTTTCTCATTCTTTAAGAACAGCTGTTACAAAACTTTTCAATCTGAAAAGCAATATGTTCTATCACTAAGTCACGTAAGTAATGACCTTTATATAAAATAGCATTCATAAATTCTAAAAGATTGAAATATATTATAAGGGAGAATCAGAGGCATTTCCTACCCTTTATGAAAAGTTCTACTGAGTTTTCCTTCACACAAGAACAGAATTCTCAAAAGTCGTAAACTTTCCTCTAATAAAAAGAAATCTGAAAGTCTCTTATTTGGATCAATGCGTAAGAACTAATAGTATGAATAACGACTTCAAAAAAATTATGAACTATAGTTTTGCGCTATAAAACCTGGCATCATCACTAATGAGAGTAAAACTGTCGTCCATTTCTGAAAATTGTAATATCACAAAATGGTTTGTTTCTCAGAGAACGTTTTAGCACTCTAGGGCAAATTAATTAAGACTTTTGTCTTAAATGGAGTTGTGAACCATTACAAAGTAAGCTTGAATTGGCTATCGAAACCACGAATGCTTGAACCGAGGACTATTACTTTAAACACTCGTCAGCCCTTTTGGCAAAAAACACACATTAAATCTTTCAAATCAATTCCCTGATATAAAGATGAGATCTCTTATTCTAAGAATCTTATTCATTTTTGATACATTAAAAAAGAATTTTTATAAAATTACAGCTTTCAGGTTCTTCAAAACTGTTTTATGGTTTAAAATAAAAAAAGAAGTAAAATATTTTATTTCAAGATCTATAAAGTAGAATTTAATACTAAAGTTCACCTTGTATTATAAAAATGAATGAGAAATATTTTATTTTCTATTTTTATTCTCGCCCGTCTTTTGAGCAGCTTAAAACTTATTTTGTGCTGAAACACAGTTTCGTCTCTTTTTAGATTCAAAAGATGCTAGAGACACGGAATTTGAAGCCTATCTTAAAAGTTGCCTTAGTAGTTTCTCAACACGAAATTACATCATGCTTAACATATTTATTTTAAAAGTTAATGATGTAAATACTACAGTGCTGTGCATAATTATTTCACGCTAATCTTTAATTAAGGTGGATCTAAATCTTTGGAGACGACGTTCAAATGTCTTATGTCTCAAATGTTCAGCCAAAATACCAGATTCCTCTTAGGATTTCAAAATAATTCATTATGTACATTTTTTTCCATTCATTCATAATAATTAAATGTAATAATTCACTATGTTAAAAATAATTTTGAAAATAATAGGAAAAGAGGTAAAATTTTGAACCAAAAAATATATTATATATATATATATATATATATATTTAATTGTTGACTGTTGACATGAGTATATAAAAGAATATAAATGATAATGAAAAATATTGTATTCACTCTTTAATCTTAGAAGTCAGTAATTAAAATCAAAATTTTATATTTGAAATAAAGTTCATTTCTTAAGAAGCTTACTATCAAAAAGCTTAAAAAAATTATTTAAAGGAAATATTTTTTCAAAAAATGAATTGCCTAAAAAGGAGAGAATGATATAAATTTAGAAACACAACGTTTGTTATATTTAATATATTTAAAAAAAAAAGAAATTAATCTGAACTAGATGAACATATGTATATGAACTAAATTTGAACTTTAAAATACCTCCGAAAGAGTATAATTAGCTTAGATGATTTTCATTATTTCTGTTTAAAGTAATTGTATATGATTTTAAATAACGAAAAAAAGAAAATGAAAGAGATAGAGAAGCTCAATATTTTTGTTATATAAGAACACTATTGTAAGCATTAAGGACTTTAAAAAGGTGGATGGAAAGCATTGATTTAGAAAACACTTGAAACTTTTGCTATAACCAAATTTGAAGCCAATTTTGAGCACCATTTTGTTTATTATTTTTGCATTGGTCGGAAAGCAAAAAGCCCTTATTTGTCCTTAAAATGTTACATACCTGCTTTTAATTTGTAAAAAGTAAATACGTTTTAATTTATATTAAAATATATTAAAACGTAGTTACTATTTATAGTCTAATAAATATTCAAAAATGGTTTATTATTTATATTTTTCACTATTTACAAGTAATAATTGCATTACAAGTAATAATTGAACTAATAGTATAAGTCATGTAATTTATTAGCCAATAGTTCTAATGAACTTTAAAAACCGCTCTAAATTAGATTAGCACATTAAAGTTAACTTAAACCTCATGATCTACTTATTCACTGTTTGAAACCAGAAAAAAGAATTACTCTACTTATCATTTTACATGGTTTAATTTATCTACCACCTATTTATTGCAAAAGCACAGAGGGAAAACTATTTCATTTATTGAATAATAAATTTTCACACTTAATTTATATATGACAGTCTAATAATTATACAAATTTAATATTACTGATGTTTATCACAAATTGCTTAACTAATAATTTGGAAAAACTCATTTGTTTATATAATTTCTTTATGTTTCACTACTCTTTTTAAATTTATAAAATCTTGTCTTGCTCTTCCCATTTGATCAAAATGGTCGAATTCTACTATATTTTAACTAATATCCACTTTAATCATAAAATATTAATACTATTTCAAATGCTTCATAATCGAGATTCAATACTGTAGTGTAAAAAATATTGCATCAGAATTTTATTTTACAAAAAAAAAAAAAAAAAAAAAAACTACTTTTACTGCAGCATATGAAATATAAGATGGAAATTCGCTTACTAGATTACATGACACATCTATTATAAATATGCAAGAAAATATTTGTGTTTGTAATATTGTTGTTTGAAATAGTATTTTGAAATTAGTGTTTTATTTGTATAATCAATTGATACAAAAAACAAAAGTTGAATATTG
>JAPDSC010028938.1:527165-598757 GCA_026290005.1 Latrodectus geometricus
ACATTTATTCAAGAACGACACAAGTTACAGGAAGAGATTTTAAACATCAACTGAAACAAAATGGCGAACAAAATAGAACAAAATAAAACCCTCTTCTTCTGATTGGTTGGCGAGGTGATGCCATTCGCAACATATAAAATAAAGGAATATTCAGATGAAATTATATCCTAAATCCGATTTCAGAAGTAAGGAACAAGTCTAAATTTCATCACATATCGCATTTTGGTCTCACTAAGCTTTACAAGTTTGGCGATTTTGAAAAGGAAAAATTTCAAAACAATGGAAGAAATATTTTTAATTTTAGTTATTAAAGAAAACAAGTTGTTACACTTTCTAGCTGCAAACAAAGTTGCTTCGACTTTGAAAACTTCTTCTTGATGTTCACTGCGAAGATATAAGCAATAAAATTGTCAATCTTTTTTATAAATCAAAAAAGCAAAAACAGTCTGATTTACCATTTCTCTTATTTGTTTTTTTAAGTGAAGTAGCACATTCAAAACCTGTAAAAATCCCATATTTACAACACTTAACTGTTTATAAAACACATTTTAATGAGTAGATTTATCATTCAAATATGCTTGACACTAGTTGTAAAATTACCAATTCACACACAATCAACAAAAAGCCAAGTATAGGAAAATTTCATATTTTGAAAAATTTTAGTCATGGTTACTTAAAATTCTTTACATTTGTTACACAAATTCAAAAATGTTTGCAAGCAAAGAATTGCAGAACAACTGCAATTAAATTCTTATAAGGTAAACTATTTTCCATTTCCTGATCAATGAGAATAACATGGCAGTCAGTCAACATATTGACTTACTTAAAGGCACCTCGTGTGATGTTGTTCACAACTATTTGCTTTCATTCGCAAATGAATTCATTTTACTATGACGTCGTTAAAAAATCTACCTTTATTCGTTCGCAAGCTTTGAGAGAAAACTCATATTTTTAAATTGAAGATAGGAGTACTGTTTTCCTACCATTCAGAACAGAAACAGAAAAAAAAATTATGAATATCAGGATTATAATCTAAAAAATTTTTTATTTCATCTACATGTCCCAAAGAATTTTTAAAAATCAGTGGTAGAGATTAATAACTCCATAATAATTAAAACTCATGATCATGGGCAATTTAAAGAATTTTCATTTGAAATGGAGAGTGAATATACAGATCTTCTGCAACAAAACAAAGCATGTTAGTTTTAAGATAAGTTTTGCGTCCTTATTAATCGAAAAAAATGCATTTCTGAAAAGGGAATATGTTATCAAATCTTACTCGCATATAAATATATCAAATAAAATGGGGATCTAAAAATTTCATTTATGGGAGCATAATATCTCATCTAAATCAGATTAATCAAAAACTACAGAGCAAACAAAAGACAATTTTTGGGTGCAAGAAGTTATTTTATTTAAAGAAATTATCTTTCTGCTCAAGATTTTGAAAGCGAAGCTAACTCACTTTCCAAGCCTCTTTAGCACCCCAAACAAAATAAATCGTTATTGGCATCTGATATTTTAAAACATGTTTTTCTTAATGGGCTTCAAGAACTCTGAAACAACAAAGCAACATAAGCTCTTTATTACAGAACTTAATCCCATTGAAACAAAAGTATATTTTTTTGCCTTTAACATTGACATTGGAAATTTTGAAGTCCAATAGATTTATAAAACAAAAAATTTGAACACCTTAATGTTAATACAGAAACATTAGAACGAAACAAATGTAAGTTTAATTCATAGCACAAATAGTTTGCTTTGAAAGGCATAGAAAAAAAAAAAAAAAAAAAAAAAAAGATATGTTGATTTTTAACACCTCAAATAGTTTTCTTGATTCAAAAGAAAAGATTATATTTGTTATTCATTCATTATTCAAGGCTATATATTCATATGAACATTGATTTTAAGAATAAACCTTATCAAGAATAAATTGAGAAATCATCTTATTAATGAGTTACTTGAATCAAGCTTAAAATTAAAGACAACACACAAACATGAATTACACAATTTTTTTCAAGGAGATGCAAGGCCATTATACATTTAGTGTATTATTTAGCTTTCAATTTTATTATATTGATAAACAGTACCTTCAAATGTAATATTAAGCTTTATTTGATTTACCTAGATTGTTGAAGAAAATATAACCAATACTTATCTACGTATTATTTTACAATATACCTATGTATATAATTTAAGTTTAATATGGCTCTCAAAAGAAATTTTAGTTATTGAACTGCTGATAATTGGTTGAGTTTGTCGATCACTAGTTAATAAAAAACATAATGACTGGAAGTCAAGTTATAGTACTCAAGGGGCATTATTTTTAGAAAAACCACACAAATAAATTTCAGATGCTATAAATGTGTTTCAATTTTTTAAATTTATATAATTATTTTACTTTTTAACTTTACACAATGTACAACTAAATAAATTTCTAATAAATTTTAGATTTCAAGTGTGTTTTCAAATATGTATTAAGTAAGGAAAAGTTAATATTTAATAAGTAATTTTAACATGAGCTATTCATTTTCTCAATCCAACAATAAAAACTTTGAATATGTACAAAGGTTTATTAATAACTAAAAATTTCATACTATTAAATAAGTATTATAACAGTGATAGATATTAAACAAGATAATTTATTTTTATGCTTCATTGGGTCGACCAGGATCCTCATACATTTTGATACCAAAGTTTAGCTCAGGATGTCCTTCATCTTCACATGCTGGCCTTGATTGAAACATGGGGACGTTTTTAAGGTTAAAAAATCGGAAGTATCCAGCAGCAAGAGCAACAAAGAAACCCATAGTATGGCCAGCACGAACGGAGTTGTCTGCAAAAGAAATAAAAATACTTTTGTTTAGTAAATGTACATTTTTAATAAAAAAAAGTAAAAAATACAGCAAAATGCATTTATGTTAAACTAATTTTTATGCAATTTAATATGGAGTTGTGTATTGGAAAGCCAATTAATTAATAACTCTTGTAAAACACTTCTGAATAGTTTGTAACACTTTTTGGCTAAGACGTTAGAAAAATGTTAATAAATACACTTCTCATTACTCAACATTGGTTAGGACTAAAATCAGAACCTCTTATTAAAAATAGTGCAGATTTATTGTTGGTATTATAAGTTTCCATTTTAATTTGGAATGCTAATTGTTTAACTTACAATAACCAATAGAATTTTCTCCTTTGTTTTTATATGGCATCATTTCTTTGATGATAGTCAATTTGCTTCATATATTCATTAAAAATGTTTAAAAATATTTCTTAAAGGGCATGCTATCAAAACATAAAGAAATCTAGGGAATTTCTTATATTCATTAATAATTCATTTTAGATGTCGCATTCAATTTTATCCTCAAAGCAGTAAATTTTACAAAAACTTTTACTAATGAATAGGCATTAAAAAAATATGATTAGGAAAGATATTTTAATGTTGAAGGAAAACTTACATCAGAAAAACAGGCATAGAATGAGACTCAAAATTCTTGAGAATACTTGCATGATAGAAAATAAGTTGATGCCCATACATAAGAAATATCAAAATTTATAAAAATTTCTGCAGTTATTAACCTTTATATTGTGTTTTATTTCTCTTTTAATATTTTATTTGTACTTAAATTAAATAAGTAACTTAAAAAATAAATGATGTAAAAATTATCTCAACATTAATATTTCCATAAGAATATTCATTGTTGTTCTATTAATTCCCATTAGAAAAGTTAAAATGTGTTTTGCTTTTTAAAGAAATGTTTAATAAAATTCTGGTACAAACAAAAATTTATAAATTAATCTAAATTATGTTTGTTTAATCCATGCTATTTATAATTTGTATAAATACATATAAATAAAAAAATACAAAAACTCAGGTCTATATAAAATAAATGTAGTTAAAAAGCTGAATTATAACATTATTGAATACTTCGTAATTTTGAATCATTGTTAAATAAGGGCCATAAAGTTAAGACTGCACAAAGTTGCTTATAATATATGACTTGTATTTAAAAAAAATTACTTATCAAAACAACCATAGCAATAAATAGTACTATAAAAAAATAAGCACTTAACCCCCTACTTCAGGTAAAGTAAATGCCAAATTATGAAATAGGTGGCTTCATTCAAAGTTAAACATTGTGAATGAAGATATCACAGTATTTCTTTTCTAATAGAAATCCATGCCATGTTTGATTCATAACTCAATAGTCTTTTTTTCCCACAAGGATAATTAGACTGGAACCTACAGTTTAAAATTAATTATGGGGGGGGGGGGGTAAAATTAATTATTAATTAATCATTTTTATAATTGGAAATTTATATACTATTTTCACTGATTTTAGATTTTGAATTAGATGAAAATCTAATTCCTTTTAACTTAATATCTATATTATAATCTTTACTAAATTTAAAGTGATATAATTGTTTGTTAATATTATGCTTTTATATAAGAGCACATTCATATTCTACAATATTTATTTAGTATTAAAGTTAACACTAATTATTTTAGTTAGTTTAAAACACAAATTTAACATTTAAGAATTTAAAAAGTACAAATATTTTATTTAAAATGTACAAAATTAATCTTCATTAACATAAGTTATTTAAAGTAAAATGTTCTGTCAAGTTGTTAAAACTAAATATTACACAACTCCTTTTATGAATAATAATAGATTCCACTGTCATAATTGTTAAATAATTTTAATTGATGATAAAAAATAAGTGTTAACTTTAATACATTAAATATTTTATTTCTATAATGCAGTTAATATACATACACAAGAAATTGATAAGAAAATCAAAAATTAACTTAATGTGTAAGATTAATACTTAATTCATTAATAAACAAAAGATGCACCAGAAAACTCACAATAGTCTTGAATTCTTATTGCTGCTGAGTAATTCATGAGTCTCCATGATTATATTATTATTTTTAAATGGTGGTGTAACTTATTACTTTATAAATTTATGTTTTGACTAAATATTTTACACAAAATTGTGTTAAATTTGACAAATTTTAAAATTCGGTAAAACACTGCTTTGTCATCAAAAATCTTTAGACTACTATTACTTTCTAATAAACTATCCATCATTTTGTCATGTGAAACTAAGTGTAAATCATATTTTCTAAACCTTAATTGTACCAATACTTATTCAACTAAAAGTAATAACACTGACTGGATAGCCTTGAATAGCCTTCAAGACTGAATAGCCTTGAAGCACCAAATAAACATTTTAAATCTAAAAGAATAATAACATTAATTGCAGTTTTTTTATGTTGTGAACATTTGCAGATTTTTAAATTTAATCTCCAAAATTTTATATTCATTGTATCTAATTGTTAGAAGTTCAGAACTGTTTTTGCCGTGCTGTTGTTTCAAATACTTACTTGATTATTTTATAATTAATTAAGTAATCTGCATTTTACAGGTAACTATATAATTACTTTGAAAATTACAGAATTACACAACAGTTTATTCAGAGATTTCTAAATAGTTTCATAAATGTGTAATAATATATTGCATAAATGTCATGACCATATGTATAACAAGGATAGAATACAGCAGAATCTTTTTTTTTTTTTTTTTTTTTTTTTTTAAATTTTGAATAGATTTTAAATATTATAAGTATAAATTGTATCAAAGTATAAATTTATTATACATAAAAAAATATGAATATTACAATATCTATGTACAATTGATATTACAGTTCCCAGTTCATATTTAAAGTGAGTTCACTTAATAAAGCATAAAACCAATTTGCACAATTCAAATATTAACAATTATATTATTCCTTTTTCAGTCATTATTAAGAGAAAGTACAATTTAAATATAAATAAAACAATATTTAAACACAATTAGGCAATAATTAGGTATTTGTAAAATACTCATAACATTTTTTTACTTACATTTAAATCCCCAAACAGAACCAGCAAGTGCACCTGCAACAATATGATTTGCCAGGTCATTTTCTTTTCTTAGCTTACCTAACATGCATAAGGAAGAACCAAATACAAATCCCATAGCAGCTGAAATATAAAACAATCATTGACATTTAAATACCAATCTTTATCTTCAAAGAAAATCCTTTGATAACAATATAAAATAAAAACAATTATAAGGATATTATATATTATTTACTGTCATTCTTTTTTTTTTTTCAGAAATCAGCATTATTAATTTAAATAAGTAAATTTTTTATGTATAACTATTAAAATTAATGAAAGTGAATCTAGCATTTTTTCCACTAACTAATCCACAATTTTAAAAATAAATATAAGAATATTAAATTCTGATTCAGTTACTAAAATTAAATTTATTTGCGAAGTGATTAATGCAATGTATTGGATGTACATATAAAATTTTTAAATATCATAATTTACATATAATTAACTAAAAATTAATAAATTATGCTAAAATAACAAAGAATTTAAATGGATCAAGTTTTACAGTAATTTTTATAACTCTCTTGCAATGGGAAGTGCAGAAATATGCATATCACTGAGGCCAGAAGTCTCTTTCGTGAGTATCTTTAAAGGGCTGGAGTTGTTTTTGCTATTAAACCTGCACCCATGAAATTACCCAGGTATCAATGAATAGCTTAATAATACTAATAATGCAATGAATTATTTAAACAACATATGCTTTATATATATTTTAGATACTTCTTGTTTAAATACCTATTTTACACACTTTATTTTCATTACTTACCATTTAATGACTTTTAACATTATATACCTTAAATATGATACTTAAAATTAAAACTAAATATGTTACTTAAAATTCTCTTTTTAAAACAGCAATCCGAATTGCCCAGCTCTCTAGCAAAAATAAAATCCTCTATTTACTATAAATAAATACCATGAGTGAATTTAAAGAGCAGTCATAAAACAAGCCATTTGGAAATATTTATTTATATAATTAAAAAATATGTGTATGTGATTCACGCTTCTCTCATTTTGAATAGAAGGTCAAATTTACATGCATCTGAAATCATATGAATATACAATGCCATATTGTGCCAAAAATTATAGTTTTTAAAACATCCCAAGACACTGGCACAAATGTGTGACAAGCAGGAGCGAATGAGAAAATTTTTTGGTATGCCTGCATGTAGGTCAGGAACAGAGTTTGTTTTTTGCTAGCATGTATACTTAACAGTCAATGTGAAAGGGTTAATAAAAAAAAATTAATACATTTCAGTCATTACGCACTGATTATGAAGTCTTAATCCAAAACCAATAAAGAAAGAATATTTACATTGTTGGAAAATAAAAATATGTTAACCAATTTAATAGCTTGAAATATATCAATGTAGCTATTTTTCTTAAGAAAATATGATTAATATTTTCTTTCTATATTGAATAATACATTTTTTCAATCTGTCAATCTTAATTGAATCTGTGAATAATATTACACTTAAATAATAATAATAATAATGTTTAGAAAATAAAAATTAAAAATAAGTCTTTTAAAACTATAACTTTACACTATAATTATAAAAGGAAAAGATAGTGTTTTTTTACTACATTAACCTCTCAATACTTGAACTGATATGGATATGTTAAATAATGAGAGACATGTTTAGTATAAAATCTTAAAACCATATTTATGTAAAAAAAATTGTCACACTCTATGTTTTATCTTTAAAATTTAATTTAACATTTGTTTCAACATCTAATTATACCCATTTCCTGACACTAGTATCAAAATTTAATCATTTTTAATGAAAATGAAAAAAAATTATCGTGTAATTGCTAGATGGCAGTCATATTGATTGCATGAAGACATAATTAAAATACATTCACTGATAAAAACTCTTTTTTTCTTTTGTAAGCAGTTACACTACAAGCTTCTTTTTTTAAGGATCAAGCTACAGAGATTCAAACACTACTTTTGCATACACTTTTAGAGGAAATCCTTATCTCAACTCTTAATGATTTGAGAAAACTTGAAGCTTAGTGAATAACTTCTTTGGGTTCCTAAGAAATGATTTATGTTAAAATATTTGCAAAATTCAGGTTATATTTTTGAGTTACAAACTATTTTAAAGGGAAAATAACGTAAAATACAATGTAAACTTCACCCTTTATTTAAATATCTATATTCAAATTAAGTGTTGGTAGAGGTTATTTTGGTATCTTGAATTTACTTCTAATATCCTTTTTTTATTCCACAAAAAAAAAAATGCTATATTGAGTTACAAAAAATTGAATCCTGTTTTTATATATTTTCATGATGAAAGAACCTTTATTTTTCAACCTTTAATAATTTAGGTCTGAAACTTGGTACACAATTTTTCTGTATTTCACAGTAACATTTTGCATAAAATACATGTGCTATTAAATACCTTTGCTTCTGGAATAGTATAATTTGCTTTGGTTTGTTTGCAGCTCAACAGTTATACATAAGGGATAATTAGAGAGGGACTTATAGTTTAAAGTGGATTTCACTACAAATGCCCAAGCCAAGGTGGAGTTTGAACCAAAGACCATAGCTTTAAGCATTCAGCACGCAGCTAGACTGAGATATTAGATGAAACACACAATTAGCTAGCAAAAATTGACAATGACATAAAAAAATTTATATTAAGAATGTCTTTACATGAGATGAAAGAAAATCTTTCATCCACTTCATATCAAGCCAGGGTTTAGAAGTAGTTTCTAAAAGCTGTTGATAAGAATAAATCAAAATGGGAGAGGGATGAAATGCTTAAAATAAATAGGAATTTTTAATGGCTAATATATAAGGTAATTCATTATGAATCCTGTCTTCATAAATTCTGCAATGAGTCTGAATGAAACACATGAATTTCATTTGTTGAAACTGTCTAAATTTTCTAACTAAACACAAAGTTGAAAAATATATTGAACAAATAAATATGATTTTTTATAATTTCTAGTTTAATGAGATAATGAAGATAAACTTCTTGCTTGCCACTTAAATCATTTTCTTTAAAATTTAGGAAACATCAGAAAAGAGTAAGAGAAACATTTCACCAAGATATTAAAACTATGGAATCATTAACCCCTTACCTGCCAAGGAAAATTTATGAGATTTGCTCCCCAGTGCCACCGGTTTTCACACAGGCGCGCGCAGTTATGCAGTGTATCGGTGGAAATGAAGAGGAACAAGTACCATTCTAATTGTTTACTTTCACAAAACAAAAAGAAAAAACAATGGAAGCGAAAGAATAAAAGTTACAAACTACTCAAAAAAAAGCACAAATAATAACTGTAACGTATGGAACAAAAGCAACAGCTTTCCCCATTCCAAGAAATATTCCCCTTTCCAAATCGCCCCTTTGAAATAGATATAACATCACAACAGATCTTTTAAACAATGTCAAGGACATTCTATTGCATTCCAAAGCCATGGGTCTAGCTTTAATGAAAGCAGAACATTGCAGAGAAGCGTATTTCGAAAAGCCGTATATATACACCCGGGGCAGTTAACGCATTGGCATATATATACGCTCGCGGCTATCAAGGGGTTAAGAAAAATGGAATACAAACTTGAAGACACAAATTTGCTGGCATTTAAAAAGGAACTATCCCAAAACACATACAAGAATACTATGGAAAAGAAGCTTTGGAAATATTCACTAGCTAGTTTGTTTTATCAGTAACTTTTCCTTCTATTTTTGAATAAAAATTTAGTGTTTTATTTTTTCAAGGTTTGCACATATTAAAAAATAAATTTTAAGAGTTTCAAAGGGTTTTCCAGGAGTTAAAGAGTTAAATATGGTTTTTTAAGAAACATTGACTCATTTGTTGAATATTCTACAAATTGTATTTACCTTAATATATCTTTAATCATGCACACATAATATTTTAAGCTTTATTTTCAAATGATGATAGCACTAGATATTTATAAAAACTGAAATATTTTATATAAATAAGATTTAATGCTTCAAAAATATTAAATGAGCTGCTATAAAAATAATTCATTTAAGTATTCAATTTTTTACATTATTAAATATGACATAAAATAATGGATATTTATATATTTTAAATTTTGTTTACACCACTCCCTTCTATTAATTTATCATGAACTTCATAAATGAATAAAAACAATTTGTTAAAATCAGAATATTTAAAAAAATTAGACAACAAAAATAAGAATATAATTAACGTAAATATTAAATTTTAATTTGTGAATGATTATATTTTTTCAGATCATTATTATTTATTGAAAATAACTGTCTTTTGGTCTGTTTATTTTCATAAGTTTTTTTAAGTTACTCAAATAATTACACATATATATTCCAGACTAATCTCTTTAATATATTCAACATATTTATATATTATTAATATAAATTTTGTTTTTCTGAAGCTCAACAAAAATGCATGTTAACTTTGAAATTAATGTTAATTTGTCACGTTTCCAATTCTTTTGGCAATAACAGACATTTTTATTCCATTAAGCAAAACTTTGAATTTTTCACATATAATATATACCATTTTAGTCCATGTTTTCTATTCATCTAAATATGAATTGATATTTTTTCTTGGGCAGCAAAATTAGAAATATCTTTGCCATTTCTTATATTACTGATGCCGCTAAATTCAGATGTGATAGAAAAAAGACTTAGAATTTTCCCCTATAAATCATTTTTCTTAGAAAATTGCATTAAACTTTCTATTGAATACAGATTTTCTAAAAAAAGTAGCAAAAGTAAATTATCATAAGTGACAATAATATTGTAAATTTGGCAGAAAATTAAGAAATTGTTGCATATTTACTAGAATCAAAAGTCTTAAATGCAATTTCAAAAGATGCAGATATTCTATGATTTAAAATTTATAAACTAAATCATTCTCTGATTCCCTTCTATAAAGCTAAATATAATTTTAATGTATAATATGTTAATACCAGAAACTTTGGACAGTGAAAAAAGGAGTTTCTGATTTTACAATTCAAAGACCAAAACATGTATTGCTTCATCAAGAATATTCAAATGAACACTTTTTTAAGTTTTTCTATTACTGTATTAAAAACGATATAAATTTTAAAAAATTTCATTTTCATATCTGCAAATATTTGTTTTAAACTGCTTATAATTTTTCAAATCTCTCACCTCAATGCACAAAACATATTCATAGTAAAAGTTTTTGGAATGAAACAATTTGTTCATATTTTTAACTTATAAATATATGCAAACTTATATCAGTCAGTAAATTAATGCATATAGAACAATGAGAAAAAAATTTAATACAAATTGAAACACTAAGTAAATAATTTAACATTAATGAAATTATACCATACATAAATAAAGAATAGTAAATCAAGCAAAAATACTTTTCATTTTTATTTAAAAAACTAAAGCACACTTTCTACATCGCACGAAAAACTTACATGAAGCACTTAAATGTTTAGGAAAATTACAATTTTATTTTGTTAAATAAATGGTTATAAGTGTCTATGTAATAATTATTCAAAAAAATTTTTCATTAACAAAATATTTTTTTACTAAGCAGAATTTAATATTACAGTAGATGCTTATTTTTACTATATATGGATACCAGTGAAATATTCTTAAAATAGAAAAGTGTTAAATCTTTTTTTTTTTTTTTTTTTTTTACTAAATTTCTGCTTTTTTTATAAATACCTGATTATAATGAAAGTACTTTACAGTCACAGCATTAAATAATTTTCTTTTAGTTGATATTTAAAAGTCCTTTTTCAATGTCCTTTATTATCTTCCCAATCAAAAAATAATCTGACATCTCTTTCATACAAATAATGTCTGAGTATACAGTAAAAAAAAAATCCTAGAATAACATTCAGACAGCAGTGGGTTTTTGTTGAAATTCTGACTGAGTAACTTATTTTCATTTAAGTTGTCTGGTAAATATTCTTGGTTTCTTTAATATGAGATTCGTGTCAAATGACCTAGAAATGGTTTCTTCTGCAACAGCATATCAAGCATATACTGATAAAAACACAACACCTAGAATGTCAATCTCATAAGGATTTCAAGATAATTCTTTGTAAAAATATCTTATATTTCCAGCTGCATTTTTATTATAATCTGAAGCATGGACAGTAAATAGGAGTTAGATTAGGGGGAAAAATTCTACACTAATTACTTCATGAAAACTGTATGTAGTCATTCATAATTTCTTAACCATAAAATAATGGGGAAAAAATTGAAAAAATTAGATGATTCATAAAAATGAGTTTGCAAAGAAATTTTACAAAATTTTAGTTTGTAAATAGGAGTTGAAATTATTATTGTGTCTATGGGAACATATTGAAGACCAGGCACTAATTTATAAAAACATAAGTATTCTTAAATTAAAGATTCTTAAAAAAAAGCATCTACACTTTTTCTGAATCAATCATCAGATAGCAAGACAATTATATTTTTTATTTATTTTTTTTTTTTATTTATTTTTTTTTTTTTTTTGCTGTAACGAAATTCCATAAAATATAAGAATATTATTAATATTTGCAAAATGCTTACATTTATGAAATCATTATTTTAGATGATATACGGAAAAAAGTTATCACATTTTAGATTTTCCATTCTCAAACAAATTTTGCTCTAAAACGAAACTTCCAAATTACAATCTTGGATTAATTGCAATATTTTTAACGAAGATTCAATTTAAAAAATAAAGTTCAATATCTAATTAAAATTTTTTTAGGTTATACTAAGAAAAAAACTTCAGGAACTGAAATGACATAATGCAGATAAACTGATTTTCCAATTGTCATGGCCACATATAAAATTTTTTAAAAACATTTACTTTAAATAACCCTTTAATAGTATCTATAACTTAAATTAATTGTTCAATAATCATCAAAGACCAAATCCAATCATATTAAAAGTGAATGATGGTAGATTTTAAAATCAAAGTAATCAGCACTATGTAAAGTAAGATAATGATTGTTTACTTAAGAAATATATTAAACAATAAATTCCTTTCTCCCCTTTTCTAAGGCATTATTTAGAGCATATGTCTTATAACCACTAACCAATAACCTATCCAAAAAATTACAGTTTAGCTTTTATGTTTTTAGATTAATTTGACAATATCATAGTCATAAGATTTCCATTATGCCAACAAAAAATTATATATTATGTGGCCATGCTATACTAGTTAGCAACTATGTGTTTTATATTTCTTAGTCAAATTCTCTTTACATTGCATTACATAGTTTCATTTACATAGGGGAGACAATACAAACTAATATTTTGTTTCTTTTTCATCCAATTTAATTTCAAAATATAAAAAAATGAAATTTAGAAAACTTTCTAACTTAAAAGATTTTAAAAAAGAAATTGAAAAATTACAGAAATTATTCATTTTTTCCAAGAGTCAACTCAAAATTTTAAGATTTTATTTCTAGGACTCTGGAAAAAGTTATCAATTTTGAGGAGTTGTACAAATAAATTTTTATTTTTATTTTTTTTATTTTTTTATCTACAGAGCTAATATAAAATAGTATAATGCACATTTCATTAAAATAACACACATTAAAAATTTGAGCACTTAGTCAAAAATTAATCTTATATTTGAATTAAGAATATCATCACTTGGTTTATTACATTTAGAAATCAATAAAAATCATTTCATTGAGATTAACATCACAATATTGAAATTACATGCATATATAAATATGCATAAACAAACATATATGCAAAATATATATAAATATATGCACTTATATATATGTGTGCATTATTTTTAGAAAACAAATTTTCTTCATTTGGCAACAAAAAAAAACTTGCTAAACAGAAATATTCACTTTCATTAAATAATTCAATGAATCTGATTGTTAAATAATAGGTAAAGAAAAACTATCCAAATTTTTATAAGTTTCTGGGTAAACTGAAAAAGTTTAAAAAGATATAACGATTTATTTTGTTATTAGCAAATCAGTCATAAATACAATATTCTATTCTTAATAATTAAGCAAAACTGTGAGATGCTAAAATTTAAATTATTTCACAAACATTAATTTACTAAAATCATATACATTTTTGTTAATATTTTATAAGCAAAAATGCCTCAAGAGAGTTAAGAAAAAAAGAGTATAGCAGGTACAACGGTATAATTACACACTTTTTTTGAAGCTAATAAAATCCTTTTATAATTGTATACAAAAATATTTGTCTATTTATCATTTAACTGAGAAATATTCACCTTTTATAAATTTAAGATCTAACACATATTGAAATTTACAAACATTTGAATAAACTTATATTTTAACATTTTCTAATTTTGTTCCTTCACAATTTATGTATATCTTCTATCAATCTTGCAATAGTTTTTTTTAATGTTTCAAAGAAGGCACCTTTCTAATTACAAGATAAGCATGTAAAAAATAATTCAAAACATAAAAATTTACAGTAAATATACACTAAATTTATGTACTCTGATTTCCATATTAACTATTACAAAACAAGCGGAACTTTTAAGATGAATGATATGAATGGTTTATTTGCAATAAACTAAACTCATTTTATATGATCATTATAATTTTGTCCAAAATATAACAAAACATTTAACTAATAAGCAATGTTTAAAAAAGAGAGTGAAAACTTTGTGATATTCTTTTAATTCAATGCAACCTTACCAAAAGGAAATGTAAAACGTCCCATTCGGGCTATAAAGCCGGGCACTGTAGAGGGTTTGGAAATTAATACCGCTTCATAAAAAGAAAATATAGCACCTGAAACAAACACAAAAAATAATTTTAAAATATTAAACAATACATAGGTATTTCATAGGAAAATTTTCAAGTAAAATTACCCCCTATGGCGGCATATTTGGTATAATAATATGTTTTTTCAAGGCAATCTTCTCCATCAGGACTTTTATAAAAGCTATAAATTTTAATATTTTTCTCCCATTCTGGTCTATACATTTTTTAATGTAAAATCTAAATGTTATTGATTAATAAAATATAAGATTTTTTTCCTTCTATTTAATTGAAGGCTTTTAATATTAATATAAAATTGTTTTCTGTGGTTTTGTCTGTTTCCAATTCGTAAGGGCGAAAGATCATCAACAAAAACAAATAAAATAAGTTGCCATTTCCACAATTCATATCATTGATTACTACATAAACTAAAACATTTTTAACTGTGTTCTTAATTAATAAAATAAAACTCATGAATTTACAGCAAGGGAAATTAAATAACAATAAGTGAGTGAAACATTACTGATGAATTATATTTTTTTAATATTGTTTTTACTTATCATACGGTATGTTTAGACTCTTTCTATCATAATGAATTATAATAAAATATTTGTTTATGATTTTTCATTGTCATTTATCATTTGATAAATTTTTAATAAGGCTTGGGGTAGCTTATTAGAAAAAAGCCCCAGATAAAGACCATTGGAATGAGAAGGCCAATACACGTTAACGAATGTCTTTCCATTTCCATTGGTGTGGCATCGCGTGAGAAGAAGGTGCAGATACAGACTCAATTCAGGCATACAAGCTAGCTATTTGTATTTAGTGGCTTTGAGATCTGAAGAAATAAGACGTAATATATTTCAACTTTACGCTCAATAAAAAAGTAAACCACAAAGTATGTTAAGTGATTATGTTAAATAATTTGTATGTAGATAATCAACATTCAAAAATCCAGTAAGTAAATTTTTATTCAATGAATGTATTATACATCTATTTGCAAACGCTTAACGTTTTTTACAAAATTTCATTTATTGAAAAAGAAAAAGCTTCGGATTTCAATTATAAGAGATATGTGTTTTTAAAAGCACATGAAAATTCACTTAAACATACGACCTTTAATAATTTCTTGAAACAAATTCGTTCTTGAGACCAATTTTTATTAAACATATTAAATATTTTATCATGTAAAGCTCTCAGATTGGTTTTCAAAAATTTTTCTCTTCTCTTATACTCAGAGCACATTCTCAGAGCTCATTATACTCAGAGCACATTCTTTTCTAAATAACAAATATGTTTAGTTTTTAATCATTTTTTCTAAAAATTGAGAATCATCGCTATTAGAAAGTTATAATAAGGAAAACTAGAGTACATTAAAGAATGTTATCAGAGTATTAATAAAATTATTATTTATGTGAATTCGTATTTTCAGTATTAACCAACATAAAAAAATATAAATATCAAAATTTAAATATAGAAGACAGTGTGAGAGTACCAATGTGTGTGTGTCATTTTTACGACAAAATTTAAATAAAATTATCAAAAAACATGAAGCTCAAATTTGTCATTAAAAGTATGCTTATTATTATATTGAAATTAATCCCTTAATAAATGACTTTTTCTATAGAACATATAGTATTATTTTATTTTACATTCAAAATTTTTATCAAGGTCTATTTTATACAGTGCATTATAAATAAATTAAAAAAAACTTTTAAATTTATTTTTCGTTGTGCGCTGCCAAATTTAGAAATCGTTAAAAGTGTATCGCGATAAAATAAAGGTTGAGAATCACTACTCCAGACAGTACTTATTCAAAGCATTGCTGTCTATTTGATATTTTTAGAAACCTTTTTTTATGAAATATTAGAAATAGAAATCATTTTTAATCCTATTTAATGTTAAATATTTATCTAAACAGGATAATGTTTAGATAAATATTTAGCTCAAAAAACATTATAAAGTTTTGTACTTCAATCAGAGCGTAATTTTTACAACACGTGGAATCTTAAAACATGCAATTCTATCAAGATTTACATAAATATTTCAATCTCGTTGTCACTAAATAATTGATATGCATTTATAGACGCAAAAATAGAAGCATCCAACAGTGCGGTCATTTCCCCAATTGTTTGATTAAAATGAAAAAAATAATTGATTTGAAATGGAATATTAAAAATGATCTTAACATTTCAATCACAATAGTTATTTTCCTTTGCTTATTACACTTTTTTTTTATTAGTCCAAGTATGCACACTGGTCTGCGACTGCATTGAAAGAAGGAATTTCTTTCATTATCACAATACACGACGGCACCATGACACCCTCATTAGAACACGACACGTACATGACACACTCATTAGAACAGAAGAGTACAAACTGACTCTTGGCCCTTATTGGCTGAGAATGATTATCTTCCCCTTTTGCTGAGAAAAGCTACAGCTGAATGTTATTTTGTTGCAATAATCCATTCATGGTAAAAACGCTTTTTTCCCCCATAAATTATGAGCTTTAAAATAGTCGTTTGACAATTGGGGAAAACTTTTAATAAGTTAAAAATATTAATGTGTCTTTAGACTCTTTGGAGAAAATCCACAAGGAGTTCACTTAAGAGAGGATGAGTGACAATGCATTTAAAATTATGCCATATCCCAAGATTCTCAATTAAGTTCTATAATTTGACCGGTAATTAATAAAAAAACATCCTGCTAAATGTCCTCAGTGATCCCAAGAAAGTGTGTCATAAGTTTATCAACCTGAAGGTTATATTTTCCATTTGATAGAAAAAAAAATTAGGTTTAGAAAAGAGTGGTACAGTGTTTACAGATGGTTAGTATATAGCCCTTTACCAAATAGTGTTTATATTTTGATACAGAGAATTTTCAGATCCTAGTAAAGGATGAAATGAATCAGCAGGGCCGGCGCTAGCAACTTCGCCGCTCCGGGCAAAGAGGTAAAATGCCGCCCCTTTATAACAAAAATTAAGAGATAACCTAAGCCCTTTCCACGATTAATGGTAAAATAAAACGAGTAAAAAAAATTGCAATCATCAGCAATGTTGAAGTTTTGATACATGTTTCGACAAATTAAGACACACGGTTAAAAATTCTGTTATTGTGTCCCTTTGATTAAATTATAAAAAAATTATTTCTTTAAGTTTTAAGCTATTTTTAAGTGGGAATTTCTTATGCTTGTGAGTTTTCTTGCATTTCAAATATTTTGACATTTCAAATAGTTAAAAGTTCATAAATTATTAATGTATATAAGGTGTTTATTAAACATACGCCAAAAATTTAATTAAATCTTGTTCACTAAAATGGTGGCTGAGGCACGTTAAATATATCGCTCACGCAATGTCCTCCAATTGAAATGATACCTTTGGGTCTCTGGTCAAGTTGGGGGTCTTCTACTTGGTCCCTGCTTTTCAATTAAAGAGACTCCTATCCTGCTGCTATCACAAACAGGTATAATGTCCAATTCAGAGCTAGGTATAGGGAAGTATTCTGATGCAACAACATTGTACGTATAAAATTTTAACTTTTTTGATACATTGAGTTGTTCCTAAATGCGATTAATTTTATAAATATTTATTTTTAACATATTCAAAATATACTTCTGTGTTTTTCTTAACATTCAAGTTAAAAAATTTTTTACAGGAATTTATTTCTATGAAAAATTTATATTTATTTTATTAGTTTATAAATTATCTTGTATAAAGTCAAGTTTGAAATAAAAAAATCAATAATATTTTATTTATGTATTAATGAAATACATAAGAATATCTAAATTTCTTTGATAATAATTTGAAAATAATTTTAATTAAAATTGAACAAATAATTTTGGTTATTTTCTCCGTCTTGACATAATATATTTTCTCATAATTCTGTAGATGGCGCCACTATATAATACTGCTTAGGTTAGAAAACATCGCTAACTTAAAAATTAAATATTGATGTGGGAATGTAGGTGAATTTGTTTGTTTACATTTTCAAGAATATGTATTTATTTATATCAGACATTGAAGAACTTAGTTTTTTATAAATTAGTTATTGAATCTCTCTGAAGAATGAAATTATATTGAATATGGAAATGGTAAATAAGTTACTATCGATTCTTTGACAAAAATATGTGAGTATAAGTCTGCAATAAACATAAAATAATAAAATTTATGTTTATTTAATTTATATTATTTTATTTTCTGTTTTATGTATGATATATTTAATTAACAAAAATGTTTCTTTTTTTGTGCGTTTTCATTTATTAGTAAAATATTTAACTGAAAAATTAATCAATAAGAGAATCAGTTTAATTGTTTAAAGAGTTAATTTCTTAAAAAACTAACACCAGTAAGAAAGTGAAGTACTAACAATAGTTTTTTTAAGAATGCATCATAAATTATCATCGTATGTTGCAATTTTTAATGTTTTTTTCTTAAAAATATTTTAATTACAGAAATTCATTTTTAAGAAATTTGTCAATAATTTTTCTTAAATGGTATCAAAGGAATAAAATATTTTGCATTGAAATTATCTTACGTTTTTTTTTTTTTAATTTATTTTATAGTAATTTAAAATGTTAGCTGAAGAAATTGAAACTTCTACTTAGTCTGGTTATAAGGAATAAAATATTACTTCATATATTTGCTTCAAAAGAAAGCATATTGGTACATCAATATGCTATGCCCAAATTTTAGCTTATAAGAAATTAAGTTTTGATTGTGATAACATTTAAGTATATAGTATAATTATTGTATTTTAAGTTAATATTTATATTTTAAAATATTATATCAATATTTAACAACATAAATAGTTATCTTCAATAACTAAAATTTTGCTTTTAAAATAAAAAATTATGCATAAAATTTAATGTAATTGCATCAAAAGGGGTATATGTCCTTTTTTTGGCTTCTATTTTTCATTTTAGATACTTAATATTTCTTAAATATTTTCAATTTTAATATAGGATTTGTGAATATGTTAGGATAATGAAGTTTTATTCATTTTGTTTTCTACTATGTTTATCGTATCCTTTATTTTTATTCAAAATTGAAAACTCAATTTCTGTTTTGAATTTAAATTCTTTTAGCATTTTAAGTAATGCTTTTAATAAAAGCTGATTATATACTATTAATTTTATTATTTTTTAATGAGCAACTGTAATTTTTTGTTGCCAATAATTGATTATCATTGTTAGGACCACCATAAAAGAAATAACTCTGACAATTCTAAAAAAAAGAGTCTATGGATAATATGTTTCCTGAATTGAGCAGGTTTTACAACAATTTGTCTATTGAATTCATGAAATGTAAAAGCTGTCTCTTGTGAGTTTAAGGTATGTTCTTAACAGTTTTTAATTATTATATAAAGAGCTATATTTCAACTAATCTTTTTGATATTCCCATTATGCTCTCATGAATATGTGTTTTATTTCTTTAAATATCAAAATATTAATGTGTGTACATATATTTCAAGGAATATATTAATTTTAAAAAATTATTGAAGTGTTTTTATTTTTGACTTACAACATTAAACATTTAAAATATATTATATTGGATAAAATACAAATTTTTTAATTTATTACCTAATTACTTTTCATAAGAAACTGTTTATTAAACATGATACTGTAATTAAATTTAACCTTTGATATTAATTTCATGTATTTACTATTTTTATTCAATGATATAATGTTTTTACCTTAATATTGAAAAAAACTGTTCCCAAAAAAAGAAAACAAAATATTAATAAATTGGATGTATAATTTTGGTATTTTAAATTCATTTTTATGGTATATAAAGAATAATTTATTTTGATGGTATATAAATAGTAAATTTGGCAGTGTATTTCAATATCAATATGCCATATAAGCAATGACTTACAGCTCTAATTAAATGTGTTTACAAATCAATTTTGCCCATATAAATCAATTCTGTTTGTTTTTACTATGCAGTTCTTTCTCTTTGTAAGAATACATAAACTAAAGAAAAATATGTTTTAAAAAGTTAGGAATTCAAAGTTTTTTTTAGATATGTATTCAGAATAAAAGGTATAGTATTGAAAATTAGTAATGATTTTAACTTTATCATATACTTTGGATTTAATAATAATGTTAACCAGACTTGCTTTTTTTTTTTTTTTTTTTTTTTTAACAAACATTTTTTTTTATTGCTTTTAATTTCATATGCTTTTTATTGTACGAAATTATTTCTCAAAAATTTAGGGGAGAGAAAAAAATTTTAAAAATATCCCTAAACAAAAATGGCCAGGGGTCTACATAATCATAATCAAGCCTTTAATTTGATTTAATTATAATAAAATACATAAAAATTTATACCATTTTCTCTTATCAAAATTCAGTATTTATAATTCATTTTCAATTTTGAATATTGTTTAAAAAATAACAACTTTTAAAAATGTATGAAATAAATCTCTATATTATAACTATAGAAAATAAAATTCTCTCTATTCTTCTCTTTTGTTATAAAAATAAAAATATAAAATTTAAAAATTCTGGGTGTTGTGTTACCTTTTAATATTTGTAATGTTAAGCTGCTGAATGTATTAACTTAATCAATTAAATTTTATTATTGTCATTGAGAATAATTTTGAAAAAATTATTTTATTTTGTTAAAACTTGTATTTTGTTAAACAAAATGTATAAAAAAAAGTTGTTTTGTTGCCAATATATTGCAAAAATATTTGAAATTTAATAGTTTTCTAATTAGTTATGATTTTCAATGCAGAACAGTAAATTATTCATGAGATTTGATTATAGGAAAATTGTATCATTGCTATAGATTAAGTTAAAATACATTCACGTAATCTTTTCTATTGGATTTTGTAACTCTGGAATTCAAACTCAAAACTTTAATAATGCTTTTTTTGTTTGTTATTAAAATGAATAAATTAGTTGTATATGTTTTCTTATACATAAAATACAGTACAATTTTTTTTTTTAAAAAATATATTCTTAATTTATTATGTTTGTTTTTATTTAAGAAGTAGAGTAATAAAAATATAAATATAAAAAACTGAATTTAAGGTGTATACTGATTAAAAATTTTTTTGGCGGCTGGGAAAATTTTTTTCATTTTTTTAAATTATATTTTGTTTACAGTCATTAAAATGTATCAAAGTTAAAAAATTTTTAATCTTTTGAAAATTAAATATGTCTAAATTGAATTTTAATATCTCACATGGTTTAAGAAGTGAAAAGAGAGAAAGATTTTAGAAAAAAGAATTAAGTACATGTTGTTACCAAATTTCACAGCATACAACATTGTTTTATTACAATTTCTAAAGCAGCAATAGCCGTGTTGCTTGTCTAGTGGTTATTTTGATGTGCTAAAGTAATGATGTAAATTTAAAAGATCTTAGCATTTATTATTATGATAGCATAAAATCCAAATGATAAATAAAAAATATTCAAAGTCCCTTAATTTAAATTATATTATGTTTTATGTTAAATTATGTTTTATTTTTAACTATTTTCATATTATTGATTTCAATTTGTTATGATAACATATTTTATTTGGAGTTTTATACTTATTAAATTTTTATAATAGTTAACAACATCAAAATAATTTAATATAAATGTAATTGCATGTTTTCGATCTTTGGAAGGTAACAATAATACATGTATATGCAGTTATAGGTACATTTCATTGATGGTTTTATTAGAATTAATAATCAATTAATTATTGCACACCAAATTAAAATGTAACCATTTTATTCTGTTAAAAGTTTTAAATATTTTTTTAATTGTAATTGCTTAATTTTCACAGTGTATGTATAATAAAGTTAGAAGATTGTTATTTGTATGTTCTTCAGAAAGGGTTATTGAAAAGGCTTTAGCATCTATGAGGGAATGATATTTATGTATTAGTTTAAATAATTTGAAATAATATATAAATTGTGAATCTTCAAAATGTTGATTTAAATAATTACATATACATATTTTTGATCAAAATCCACTCAGTTTTGAAAAAGAAATTCTGTTTGGTCAATCAATTAAACTTGTTCTTTAGTATCAGTTTTTTTGTTTTAATTAATTTAATTAAATGATTAGAATAGACACATATAGCATTGTAATTTTTATAATTTTTTGTTCTAATAATTTAATTGAATTTTGTTCATATGATTAAGTTGGCTAGCCTTGATCTAAAAAAAAAGTGTAATATTTTTTTTTTATTTAAACTATTATATCATAGTTTTACTAATTCATAGCAAAAGAATTTGCAGCCTTCTTTTTACTGCAGTAATATAAGCAAACCAAATTAATGCAAACCTTTGTTTCCATTTCAATTGCTATATCAAATATATCAAGTTATAGTGAAAGTTTTGCATTAAAAAGTCCTTTATGAAATTTGAAAATATCAGGAAAGCTGTACCTTTAGTGCGGGTAGTAATCACCATCCAAACTAATGATTTTCTGCTGATTTTTTTTTATAGTATTTCAAAGTCTTCCACTCTGGAATTTGATGGCCATGAGTCAAAAAACTTCATTTTGGACGATCTGTGCTTAATCAAGAATGGCACCAACAAAATGTAACTGCAGGTGTGAAAGAAAGGTAGAAATCCAAAGAAGTGATGTTAGGATTTATTGTGGGTGGGGGGGAAGATCCTATTTGAATCCGTACGTTGTGCCGCCGATGAATGTAGACACATGGGGTCTTATATTATCTTGATAAAACAGTACCTTTTTGCCCTGGAACTCATTTCGAGGTTTGAATTTTATAGCAGCGTAAACACAAACTATTATCTAGCTGTTTACCTTACTATCGATGGTTTTACATTTTCCCTGATACTCTTTGTTGATAATACCATTGTAATCTCACCATATACAAAACATGATCTTTTCGTTAGTCAAATTGCGCTTTACAACGCTACCGACGTGCATAAAGGATCCAGACCAATCCCCTTTTCCTCTTGTTTAGTATATCCACTTTTCATCACAAGTGACATTTCGGTCCAGATATGCGTTTATATTCGAGCATAGTGCAGGCCTGAAAATATCTGTTTTTATCTGCTTGAATCAGCTTATATAACACCCAGCGATTGAACTTGTACGTCAAAATTGGATGCATAACGCGACTAATCGACATATCACTAATGTCTGATTCTTTAGCTAGTTCTCAAGTGATTGAATGCTGATTTTCTTTCACAGGCTCTCTTATGCAGGCCTTATCAGCAAGCCGGCTAAAACGTTCAGCTTCTTGTATGTCAGTCCTTATTTTTGAACTTTCGGTACAAAACCTTTACCGTGTAATATAACATAATTTTATTATCTAATGCTGTATTCATTATTTGGTTCATTTTGTAGCTGACTTAGCTGCAGAATTTCAGTAAATGATGGTCCTAGTTTGGTATCATGATAATTCCATTTCAAACATTTTGTATTTAATATGATAACTATATGCTTTTATAGATCTCAATACCAGATATCGTCTGGCAAAATATAAATGAAGACAGCAACGTAAACTGCGCAGATGATATTAACGGTGGCAAAAAACTTTCTTTACAATACATGTTATAGCCATTTTGGGTACCAATGAAACAATTGCTTTGAGATAGAGCATCTATGAATTAAAATAATCAGAATTTTTCTAGAAGTAATTAATACATTTGAGATGTAAGGAATTATAATTTTTTTAAAAATTTTCTCCGTTATATAAATTTTAAGCGGAATAACGTTTACATTACTTGAATTCATTACTATTATTCAATCATAAATATTAATTATTTCAGAGGCGAACATTGTCAACAAAATTCTTTAAGTGAATTATAAATATTAAACTTCGTGAAGCTCTTTTTAAATTAAAATTATTCAATAAATTAATAACTATTCGCGCTTTTTCTATGTCGTAGGTATTCCATTTTAAAATACTCAATAAATAATTGAACTAAAAGTGGGTTAACAGATCAGGTTATGTTCTGATTGAACAAAGAATTTGTAAGATGTGAACTTTTCATTAGTTAACGTTGACCGCCTGGAGTATTTAATATTGTAGAAGGCAAAATATTTTTCTTTCGAATCTCGGAAAGAAAATAGATTGTTCTGATTATAAACAGATATGCGAACTCGTAATTTACGAGAATAGTAAAACCGTGACTACAGGTTAGTGGAATTCCTGATTATCACGAATGATTCCCATGCATGAACCATTTCTTAAAGAAATCAATTTATTTTCAAACAAGAAGTGCTGCGAACTTTTTAAAGTTAACATTTAAAAATAGTAAGGGGTCAGAGTCAAGTTAAGGCAACTCATACATATTATTTTCACTTAATATTTTGTATTATTTCCCATGCACAATAATTTTAAATATTTTTAATGTAAATATGATTGCAATTACTTTTTCAGTTTCATTTCATGTTTTGATAATTCATTTAAATTACTATTTTACCTTTAGATTATATATGTTTTTAGTTCAGTAATGCTATTGTAATCAAAACTTTCTATTTGTCGATCGTTAATACGTACTGTGAGTGATTCAAGCCCGCCTGCTTTCGCTGGCCGTTGTTTCCAATGTTAATACTAGCTTTTTTGATAAAAATTTCAATTAAAAAAAAAATAACGATATTTATTGTTCTAGTTCCGATCTAGTTTTGTTCAAAACGCTGTTTTATAATATAATGTGAGGTCTCACATAAGAACCAATTAAAATCGAATAAGGTGAAAATTTTTAATGCGAAGTTATTAATTAATTAATTACCAACTAAATAAGTAAATTACTCTGATAACAAAATTTTGAATTGGATCACGACTCATGTTTTAAGTTTGCCAGAAATCATCATTCTGATGTGAGTTATATTCCAATCCCGTGACTCGTTCTCTATTAAACTAGACAAAAAATTTTGGTGGATATAGAATAAGAATTTTATTTTATTTATTTTAGAATTCTTGTCAGAATAATAGTATTTTGACACTGACTATTATGTTTCAAATTGCTTTAAACGTTACTAAAAATTAGAGGTTACGAGATGTATGATGTACCATGGTATATATTTCATATAGTTGTGGTTAGTATGCCGCACTTCAATTCGTAAACAGCTTTAAATGTTCACGACGAAACCTGAAAATATTCTCGAGTGTATTTGACGATCATTTTACAAGGTATCATTTTATATTTATGGAATAATAAATGTTATCTATTTATAGTAAATGTAATGAATATTATGATGCCAAATGTCAATAATTTAAGCTTTTCATGATTTTAGGAATAATAGAATCTTTGATAATGCTGTATCTATGTTGACTGCCTCCAGATCATCTTAAACGATATTGAACGAATAATGAACAATCATGAAGTTCGTTGTGCAGCAATTTTCTAAGGCTTTTGTGTACATTTTTCGTCAATTAAACTGTGTATTTAACCATAGCACACTTTCATGTATGACTTCTATTATCTTGATTCCTACAGCTACATTGTCACAATGGATTATTAAGCAATCTGTAACCTCTGAATTGTCACTTCTGTTTCCGTCATAAGGTAGATTTTTCCATTTTCAATTTGAACTGCTAATAAAGTTTTGGTTGAAGCTATCGTGCTTCTTATTTAGTAAAGTCTGAATCCAGACTTCTTTTTCAACTATAAAGTGGTCGTTACAGTTGAGATCATGACTAAATCACTTTTTATCGTTTTGAATGTTTTCAAAAGCATGAAAGTTTTGTCTTTTAATTAATATTTAGAACTCAAATTTAAAAGTTTTCTTTTTTAATTAATGTTTAAAACTCAAAATTTAAAATCTGTTGCGATATTGCTTCCAAAACTTTCTGAAATCTCTTACCTTTTTCTATTTGTGTCTTTCACTGATTCCAGTTTTATTGCCTGGCTCTCGGGCTTCTGGAAAGCATTGATTGTTATGAGACAGAGATAATCATGGTTTCAAGGGATTTCCAATGAAATCCAGAATGCGCAATCAATGCTTTCCAAAAGCAGCTATGGTTTTCTTAAATTCGGCTATGCTTTACCAAAATTCAGTTATTGTATATTAAAAATCAACTATGGTTAAACGACTTGTGTCTTTTTGATACAAGTCGTCTAACTATAGCCGAATAGCTTTGAAAACATTGTATCAGTACTTTCCCCTGATGATCGTTCGATTTGAATTCAAAAAAATTTTGAAGAACATTTTATGCGTAAAACATTGATTGTTCGAAGTACGCAAAAAACATGGCATTGAGTGTGTCTCTGTGACTTCAACTCTTTGAGAATCGAAATTAAAAATATTATTGAAGTTCATTTTGTTAATAAACCGATTGCATAAGTAAAGACCAAAGCATCGGTTTGAGAAATTCTCTTTCATTTACTGGAGCCATTAGCGCCTTAACAATAGAACAGAAGGAAAAGCAAAATAAAAAAGACAGCATTAAAAATGCAAGACAAAAGCTTAGTTTAAATCGGTAAAAATAATTTAAATGAGGGTTTTTTTTTTTTTTTATTTTTTTTTTTAAATTTAGATTTTGTGTTGGAAGAATTCAGTGTCAAACAATTATATTTTTATTATTATTTTTTTAAATCAAAATTATATCTGGATAGTTAGGTTTCTGGCCTTCAGTTTGTGGATACGTTTCTTATCTCGGGTTTACATGTTTTTAATTGTTTGGAGGAGCTATGTAATTATCTCGGTCTATTTAGTTATTCAATTGACTGTGTCGCAAAAAAGTCGGTGTGCAAAAAAACAGCGCAGGGACAATCAAGTTAATGCAGATATTTTGTTGTCTTAAACAGAAATCGAATTTAGCCATTCCTATTAAAAACATTTAAATTATGTTTTTGCACTATCATTTATCAAAGAGGCTTTATGTCTAAAATAATTAAGAAATCTAGTATATTAATAAATTAGTATCTCTACCGTTTAACAGATAATCTGACATTTGAAAGTTGTTTTATTACATACATTGAATAATAATTCCTATTTAAGCGAGTTTTTCGTAAGTATTCGTTATATTCACGTAGGACTAGAAAAGAAATTTAAAAAACTATCAACCACACTTGTTTGCAGACAAGAAAACGACATTCCTTTCTTTTTGTTCAGAAAATTTTTTAGAATTTAACCCACATTTTAAAAAGGCGTTCCTATTTTGTTATCATTACCTATCGTTTTAAAAAGACTAATATTATTTATTTTACAGTACTACTAGATTTTCGGAAAAAAAGGTCTTTTTATTGAAACAAGGTACTTTCGTATTAACGCCACCGCAGCTAATTTCGCATTAATACTTAAGTAGAAGTAGCGCTTAATCTATAGTTAGAAAACTTCTTTTACTAATTATGAAAAGTTTACTTATAAAAAGAAATTTTTTGATTATAAGGAAATTTCTTTGAAATTCAACTGGCTTAAAAAGTTGCGGTGGTGTTTATATGTAAGTACCTGAAACAGGTATTAAACATTTTTGCTTAAAACATAATATGGTGAAAATGCGCTTTAGGTCCTCTCCTTGGCACGTTTTCAAAAACACCGATGCCATGGTGAAAATTCTACCTCTATTTCAAAGTGAAATTTAATTAGTGACCAATGAAAAGGCTAAAACAAACGAGTAATTAATGAGCATGCGCGAGAAAACGCATCAAATTTATGAGTTGGCGAAGTAGGGGCCTAAAGCGCAGATTAACCCATAATATAATTTAATAATGCGGCAAAATAATCTTTGCAAATTATATTGTCGTATTATGTTTGTAAACGCCTGAAGTATACATACATTTTGTTGTTATAGATAAAAAAGCGAAAGTTGTCAAAATTTTGGTGCGTATGTATTATTACTAACAGTTTTTTTCTTTGCACTATTGGCGCAATCTTGATTTCATCGCCCATTTGATTTTCAAAGTTTGGTATATAAAAAAAATATTTAGTGATTACGCAATCGATATATACATACACAGTAGAAATCGTTGTTACTCTAATGGAGATATCGCTGTGAGTAAGACAATATAGGGATTGTTCTTTTCTTCTTTTGAGTAAATATATATGTATTAATACAATAAATCTATTATTTAATTAAGAATAAGAGGATTTCACAACCTTAATAACAGATCAAAACCATCATACTCAGACTTCATTAAAAAAAAGCTTTAAATCAAATTAACTATGTAAAATGTTATCAAGTAATTTCTCTTTTGTTTTCTTTAAAAGATATAATATTAAATTTTTTAATATCTTTTTAAATTTTATTTTTTTAATCATATATAAATTTTATTTTATAGTGTTACTTTTATACATAAGTCGTAAGCACATTTTGATTAGGTTTGGTTTTAGAGTTTGCATCCTTCAGGAAAATTGAAAATGACGGCAAAAGTTTTGTTTCTTTATTCAAAGTATAGAACAGTCAAGAGGAATTTTATTATTAATCTGCTAGAGTTTACATATTTTGGCATAAATATAGGGGAGATAGTAAGCGATTTAGTAATAAAAGAGTAAGTAAAAAGTATTAAATGATTTCATAATTTGTTACCAATATTTCTTTAATATTATATTATTAATTTTTATTTCAATTTCTCATATTAAAAAGGGACTAAAGTGTATGGTTTAAAAGAAATAAACTTTTTGACAAATAGTGAGTCAAAATTTAGATAAAATGCAAATAATAAAATAAAAGCTCCGTAAAAGTGTTTCACGATTTTTTTCAACCACTTCAGCTTTGGATGCAAATTGTCTTGGACCAATTTTCAGAATAATTGCTTTGTTGTCTTTTTGTCGTACTTTTATAAAAAAATTTTCCGTTTAAGAAATGTTGCCAATCTAATGTAATTGTTACTTCTTATTTCCTAAATAAATAAATTGAATTAGATTAATAATTAATAATGTAAATAAAGTTATAAATTATTAGGATTTTTTTAAAAAAAATGTTTGAATCAGCCTAAGAATTTCATTAAAATCCGCAATTAAAACTATGTTCTTAATTTCAATACAATGCCATATAAACTAGAATTATGGAAAGAGAATGTTGTTGAATATCCTTAGCTTTCTCGCTTTTTAATTCAATAAAAATTCAAGTTTAAAAGAAAAAAAAAAGGTAAAATACGTCAAAAAACCTTTATTAAATTTAAAATGCGCCAACTTATTCAATGAAATTAGTTGTGTGCAAAATATGACTGTAGAGTAACAAATCAAATGAAACTACTTGTTCTAATAAAATATCGTTGTAGTTCCGGAAAAATGTGCTTCCCGACATAAGCAACTTTACAGTGCTTTTAAATTAGCGATAATTGTCATTTAAATTAATTACATGCGCTGTAATCAAAATTTGGAAATGAAACATAGTCTAGTTCAGTGGTTGCCAAACTCGTTATTCTACTAGACCAACTATCGCTTGTCAACAATTTTTAAACATGATAACAAGTTTTCATCAATAAGTCAACTACTCAATTTAATCTTCATAAGAATGCTAAGCTTTGAAATGTAATTGCTCCCATGCATATGCAAATTCGAACAAGGAAAGAACATCAAACGCCTGTTTTTACAGCTAATTATATGAGTCAGGAATGCTGTTCAATGTGCTAAAAATCAATATCTTCCTTCTCCAAGTCTTTGAAAATAAATCACTTTTGCTATGAACTTAGGTCACATTTGTTTTTCTCCAAAATTTCTGTATTTGCGCCAAGACATACAAAAGTTTGAGCTCCACAATAGTTTGTTTTTTAAATTCATCAACTGGGTTTCAAAATTGCTAATATTAAAATTAAAGGGGAAAAAATGTAAATATGTTATAGTAGTGTTAAGACAAAGTGTTTTAAACAAAAACTAACATCACTTTATTGTTTCTGAGATCTTGAAGTCTTCTGGATAAACTTCTTTTGTATTTATAACTATTTTTTTTTTTTGAGATAACAAATATCTATATTATGCTTATTATTTTGCATTGTATAAAAGCGAAATATTTTTATAATTGAACTCTGGTTTTTAAAAACACAAATGGTTCATCAAAGTAACTACTATTTATATGGTATGTAAATATTTTTCCTCGTTAATGGAATTTTACATATAGGGCATATATTTGTATTTTACGTTGTGATATATAAATATATATGCAGTAAATTGATTTATTTTTATAATCAGTATCATAAAATGATTGATGCCTCGCTATTCAAGGTAAAAACTAGATTGATTATCATTGAAATAGCATGAAACTGTTGATCAAGTAAAAAATCAATAAAAAGTTTTGACAGCAAATGGAATAAAATTTATAAGGAAAGCAAAAATAAAGGGCATCTTGTATTATTATCGAATATTATTGATTATGAAAATCAAGATGAATGAGATATTTTTATCCTTATAGTACTAAATTTAATCATTGGGGGTTGAGATTTATTACTTCTCATATTCTGGGCGATGTTTATCAGTAAGATCTTTTTTAAAAGCAAAATATTTTAGTTCTTTATAATTTAAATTTTTAAATTCATTTTTTATTTTATTTATTTATAAAATAAAATATTTTTATTTTTGCGTATAACCTTCAATTTTTTTTTTTTTTTTGTGATGAATGAAAGAAGAAATTAATCATTTTAAGATTTGAAATCTTGATAAAACATATAATAACCGTCTAAAACGTCTCTCTCACCGAATTGAGAAATATTCAATATTATAAGAAATCACTTTTAAGCTAAAAAATATAGATATAAAAATTTTTTTAAAAAATCTAAATATTTGGAAAATTTAACTGGATAGAATTTTGTTTTTATCTGTTTTTCAAAGTTCCAAATTAAAAAAAAAAAAAAAAACACTTCTTTAATACAGTGTCCAATAAGATAGAGATTGCTCGACATTCTTACATTAAATTAAATTTAATTTACTTTTTCCTCTTCGCATCCAGTAGTTGTTGAATAAATCAAGATTTCTGACTGATATATTCCGAAAAAGGCCGTTGTCTTTACTCCAAAAAGTCAACCAAAATGAATTCACGCACTAGCACACGAGTTGCAAGTTCTGAATGGCTCAGATTGTGTTTAATGATGAGAAACATTAATCTGAACGATCTGGATGATTATGTATAGTTACTTTAACGATAACAACAACAATAATAAAAAGTTTTAGTAGTTTCCATTCTTTTGAGGAGAGGTGATTTTTTATCATAAGAACAATTCACTGAAAAAAAGGAAAAATAATGAGTTTATGGGCTGCAAAATGAATGTGTTCAGTCTCTAGCAAATGGTAAGGAATAAATTATTTTCTAGAAGATTTGCGTAATGCGAAATCGTTTATTACTGCAGGATTATAAGTCTAAAATAATCAAGTTATCCTATATACCCATTTAGTTTAAATATAATGACTGAATAGTCTATATTTAATAGAAGGATTTTTGTAAAAGGGAGATATTTGTGAAAAAGTGTTTTTTGAAAACATCAATTAAAAATGTTTGGAATTCGATTGATGTATATTATGTAGAGCATTTGTATAGCAATGTGCTCGGATTAATGGAAATTTTCTATTATGTCAAATTAAACTTTATTATAAATTGCTTAATTTAAGTAACATTTATATATATTATTACTTACATAAAAATGTTATAAACAAATCTAAAAGGCTATGATTACTTTTTCATTTTTCAACAAAAAGGTAATGTTGCTGTATTAATATAATAGCTTGAGATGCTTTATTTCCTCATATATATTTTTGTTTTCCTTAAAAACAGAACACTTTTTATAATTAGTTTGCTGTAGGTTCAATTTGCTTCATGTCCTTTTTTATTGCAATGTTTTTTAATGACTTGAAGTGCATTTTAAACTGTAGGTCTCTGTCAATTTAGACCTTGTGTACAGAAAGTGACTGTAGAGAGTCTCAAATGAACATATCGCTTAAAAATATCATCCTATAACTTATTTATTATTTAATTTTCTGAATAAGGAAAAGAGATATTGTCATTGTAGTGTAAAAAGTGCAGTTGGGGAAGTCAATCGTGTTGGCAAATTTTTCTTGATTCACGTGCCGTGAAATGCATGCTCGAAGTGAATGAATAAAAAAATGTCCTTAGCGAATAGCATATTTCTCTAATTCATTTTTAATTGTGTGGATTGTTGACATAATACAATAAATTCCTGTTTATCTAAAGTAGAGTTATCGCGAATAAATCAATATCGTGGATAATCCATAAGTATGAAGAAAAGGGAAGGAAACACACATGCGCTTTCGAACACAATTTGTACAAATAATCGGTAGCATAATGACTTGTTACTTGAAAAATATCATACACTTGTTACAAATTTATAAGATCTACTTTTTGAAAAGTTCAAAAATTCCTATTTCATTTGCATCGAGACAGTTCTTTATTAAAGCTATTTTGAAATTTAGACATTGCGGATAAAGCGTGCTTGCTTGCTAACTGCTTGCGGATTATCAAAAGGTTAATGTACGTTTGTATTGAAATTGTTGTTGTTGTTGTGTGCCAGTCAGGCTGGCAATATGGGGTGCGCTGCTCCACTTTTCCAACTGAACCATATTTGGTGTGGAGTTCGACTTCCTCAGTACACACATGCCATAGGGACCCGTTTATAGGGTAGGTAACCATTCACACACAAAGAAAGTACAAAGACAAGAAAGAGAGAGAGAGAGAGTACATCCATGCCCGAGCCAGGATTAGAACCCATGTCCCACTCATCTGTAGTCAGGTAAGCTAACCACTAGACAGGTTGGGCGGCAATTTTTACAGTAATCCAACGATATAAGTGAATATTAAATATTCTTTCTATACATTCCTTAAATGCCATACTATATAATGAGGCTTTGAATTATGTATTTGCTGTTTTGTAGAGTCCTTTATTATACAAGCAAAAATATGTGTATAACATTTTAATGTATTTCAATAACGTAAGAAATCCATTTTTATAAATCATTTGCTGTTTTAATAATTAAAAATCTATTTTAATCTAGTTTGTCCGAAGGGTAACTGCTCTTATTTGAAAATTTTAATTGGTGTTTTAAAAATACAGTAAATTATTTATAATGTAAAGCATTGAACTTGGTAAATTTTATTATTTATAAAATAGTTGTGAACAGAAATATCTTTTATTTTCTATACATATATTTTCTGTACTTTGGAGTTTTGTTAAATATATATATATATATATTTATTATTTACTTCGTAATCAGGAGATGAAATGACAAAGAATTTCATTAAATGTTATCTCAAATTTAATTCGCAAAAAAATTTTGATTTTTTATTGAAATTTTTTATTTAATCTATTGTTTATTGATACATCTTTTCAAAGAAACATAAGGAATCGCACATAATACTATTTTAATCAAATTAAATATATACTTCATTTTAAAATAATTTTCACTCAAAATTTTACAAGAATGCTTATGAAATAACTTATGTTGCAAAATAGTACTCAGGAAAAGAATGAGTTTGAAACGTGTGCGTTATTTTTATCTTAATAAAGAAAGTCTTGTGTTTTCAATGTAAGAATTCAAGAAACAAGGACTGGAAACAGCAAGGACTTTTTAACAACAACAAGGACTGGAAACAGAGTTGTAAACTGTGTGCAACTGCACTTACCTTTCACAGACCAGATCAGTGATTTTTCTTAAAAATAAACGGGAAAACTATTTTTTTAAAAATAGAAAATCTTTTGAAAGAATTCACCTTGAAAAAACATGAGTTTGTTGGGAGTAATTGGTTGTAGATGTAAATGTCGAGCCTACTATTTCTAGCTGAAATCTTTTCTTATGTAAAATGGTATATAATTTTTAAAGAGTTAAAATTAAGAAGGATTTTGAATGAAATGAAAGGAAAAATGGATAATTGAAAACAATTCGCTGTTTTTGGATTCTTAAAACATGCAAATTGATAATTTTAATGTAGTGCACAATAAGTTTTGAAACTAAATCTAATAATAAACTATTTATGCTTATTTTGGTTAACATTAATGCTATGTGATTGAGAGATTTTCGCTCTTCTTTCCTACTTAATGGATCTGGCTCAAAATACGGATAAAAGATATGACTATTCAGTATTTTAATTCTTTTATCATGTAGGAAATATATGTGAGAAAAAAATTATTTTTTCTTTGAGACTTCCATTCTTGATAAGAAAAAAAATTAGCTAGTTAATACTAAATTCATTGATTATTTAAAGCCATTTATATTCAGGTAGATATAGTTATCGTTAAAATTTAACTGAAGAATAAGAGAAAATTAAGGAGATAAAAGGGATTTTTTATTCGAAATAATGCTATTTGAAATAGAAAATATTAAATAAATGCTCCAAAAATGTGTTGTAAATATGTGGTTAAATAATTCACGTCACACATTCCTTTTAAATTTCTTGGACCTTGCGCCATAAAACCCAATCAATCCTTTTAAATTTCATAACTGTATTAAGTTAGAAACAAGTAATTTACAAAAATATTTTTAAAGTCCATTCTTACGTAAATCAACGAAGAATTTTATTTTAGTTACTTTTTATTAAATTTCGCATTGCCCGTTTGTGAAGCAAGGGTCGATACCGTTAATCCAGTTTTATTAAATTCATTGCTCCGACTATTTTTATTGTTCGACTAAATTCGATCCGAATAGAATTTTTAATTCTATATTTCAGAAAGACCTTTATAAATAGTTTCCATTCATTTTTTAAATTAGAAAAAATTCTCTCTCACATATACAGTTTCCCTTTCTCTCACTAATTTCTTTCAAAACCATAAAGCTGAATTTTCAAAGTAAGTAATAAACTTATTTACGAGATAATAAAAAAAAATAAATTTAAGAATGTAAGAAATGTAAAGATGGAGATAGTAATTGTTGTTGCCAAAAGATGGCACCACTATGCAATATTTTCACCCATATAAAACTAAAATTAATTAATTGCATTTAAATAATGAATTAGTATTTGAAAAAAAAAAACTGTATTAACATCAAGTGTCATCCACTACAAGTTTAAAAAAATATATTCGAACTTGAATGGATGAATAAAAATTATTTTATTAACAACTGACAATTTGAACAAGAAGTAGAGTCTGCTAATAGTAAGAATTAAAATGAGTTATTTTTTTCCCATAAATTACTTGTTGTATATTTTAGCATACTTATTCGTTGCACAACTTAATGAATTCATTTCTATAGCTCAAATTTGTATATGTCAATCACTTTGATTCAATAAACTTTCGCTTAGTATTTGAATTTTATTTCTCCAAGAAATTTTTTTCAGTTTTGAAATTATTTTTAGCTTTTTGTTTTAATGTGTCTTTTAAATATTAAATTAATTTTTTAAATATACATTAATTTTTTTTTCTAAATTTCTGAGGAAAAATAAACTTGTGGACTATGCTGCCAGTAAAATTCCATTCACTACACTAACTTTATATTTATAATCGAATGAAACTGATTTTGGATCTTTGAATTTTGAATAAGTAATTTTTTTATGCTATAATGTAACACAGTGCAAAATGCTAGTTATCAGTCTTCATGGCAGAAGAACCAACCAACCAATTAATTTTATTTTTTAGCTACTATAACATTAATTACGATTACCGAAACACTTCATTCACAAAAATTGAGAAAGCCTGCCTTCAAAGAAAGCTTGTCGAAAAGTGACTGCGTTATTTTTAGCGTGCTCATCTTTAGGCAGCAGAAAGGGGGAAATAGGGTGCAGAATGTTTCTCACCGAGAATGCGCGCCACATCTGGTTTCGCCGTCTATGATTATTTCGGCTTTTTCGAACGGATGCTGCGAAATATGTATACTTTTAGTCTCCACAAGTTTCTTGGAAAAAAGTTTCAAAACATTGCTTTGTTGTTAGATTCTTGTCATTGGGACGGGACTGATAGGAAGCTTACGTTTTTCTAGTTTTACCTGTGTTTTATACAGAAACTTATTGAAATTTTGTTGACCAATTGTTTTTTGAATAATTACTAAACAATTTTTTCGTCTATGTATATTTCGTATCCATTTTCAAAATATAATTTTACCCAAAATTTTAAAAACAATTAAGATATTACCTAATTCGCGTTTTGATATTTTTATTATTTGTCTCTTTTATACAAGAGTGTCGCTTGTCGTCTATAAACAATATTCGTGATTTATATCATCAATGAAACAGGTGACTGGTTATCGCTGTGATATTCAGTTCATGAATTCGATTCCCACATCTGTCGTAGATGGTTATAATTCGAAATCTGCTTTAAATTGTAGTTCTTGGTCGGATGGGTCTTTTTGTGTAAAGAATAACCCTAAAGCGATATTCATACTAAACTTGATTTATGATTCATCTTTCTTATTTTCAATGTCTAAGCTCGTAAACATTCTTATATTAATTTCCATAAAACATAGTAATGAACTTTTAAGAGTGCATTTTGTAAATAAATGTGCATAGTAAATGTCTTTTTGTTATTTCTAGTTAATAAACTTATTTTTTACAAGTGGCTGAAAATGCTTTCAGTGTTCAAGTTAATTCATAAGCCATCAAATGAAATATTTCCTATGTCAGATAAATTCTAGCGATAATAAGTATAATATACCTTTAATATCAGGATATTTAAGTTTATGATAATTCATAATATATTAAGAAAAGGGCTTTTAAATCCAGCACGTTATTATTAAGAGTTTTTTTAATATCATTAGAGAGGATCTATAAATGTCATGAAAATTAAATTATTCTTTAAATTTTATTTTAATTTTACTTTTCTTTCTTGCACTTTATATGAGCATAAAATGTCCATAAAAATACCTTGACCAATAATTGGCGAAATTGCCTTTATTCTTATGTCTGTCGATCATATATCTCTAATAATTTTAACTAGAAAGATGCATGTTCATAAAATTCTACTTATTAAAAGTAACCATTATTATTAATAAGAAGGAAAAAAAAATCACATCATGGTTATGGGTTTTCATTTTTTAAGCATAGAATGAGCAAATAAATTAATAGTTGTTCATCAATTATCAAAACACCTGTTTATATGCATATATTATAGAATAGAGACCAATAATTTATATTATAAATAATAAAAGAGTTTTTATTATATTATGCAGTGTAAAAATTCATTTAAAGAGTGTGAGTTATAAGATAGTAAAATGTATATTTTACTTTGTACCATAAAATAGTAATAAAATATAACTAGATTTATTATTTTAATTTTGTTATTGGTAGAACGGTTAGCACTCTGGCTTTCAGTCTAAAAATTTATTTGTTTGATTCTCACTTTGAAGGTAGATGTTTATTGTAGTTTAGAATCTACTTTTAAGTATAGATCCTATTCAAATTGCATCTCATGTACTAAATAAGGTCATCGAGGGACACCCCAACTTTAACACACATAGATTCGAACATAAAATAAATTTTTATGAATAGCTATAAATGACACTTGTAATTGTAAGTATCCTTCATATTATAAATATGAAATATACGTAGAAAATACTGCATGTTGTAATCCAAGCTGATTTATATCTATAGCCATCTATATGGTTCTCAGTGATCTCGCTTTAATTTTTTATGTGATATTATATTTTTCCTTCCAACTGGAGAAATTAAACTATTTTTCTCACATTAACAGTAAATTTTTTTCCCATTTGAAACTTCTATTATACAGATGCAATCATATTGCTTATAAAACCATTTTTGTAACTATAGTAAGTTTCTGTTTAGTTTGTTGAGAAAAATTTCCAAGAATTGATTAAGTATATTTTTGGTCAACAAATTCATCCTTTTTGTATTTTAATCTAATCCTTAATTATATTTCATACATTAAGTTCAACAAATATTAAAAAGAAAATTATTGATTACGAATATGATTGATAAAGAATTAAATACAGTTGTTGTTTTCCTATATGGTACAGTAAATGTTTGATATAATTTAATTTGCACTAAAAGACCTATATCAATATAAGAAAATGATTTGAAATATGATTGTTCTTCCTTAGTAAATTGGTATTTTGGCATAATGTATAAGTGATTTTCGTCAAATTAAAGCCTAAACTAATAAAAATTATTGACCTGGAAATTTTTATGAAATTCTTAATGCTTATAAATAAGAAAATAATTATGATATATATTAATTTCTGATAATATAATTTAGAATGAAAATTTTTACTGTGCAATGATTCTTGTCTTTTTGTATATGTAATATGAAACTATGTAAGTTGTATAATGTTTGAAATTTAAAACTAATTGCTTCCATTCTTCAAAAAAAAATTTTTTTTATATATATTGTATTGTTAAATGGCTGCAAATACAAGATTTGTATCTGCTTGTGGCCATTGTGTTATTAACGTTCTTTTGAATTTTAGATCCTGTTTCTATTCCCAATAATAGTTTTTATGAAAAAAAATTAAACGAATTATTATCTAAATAACTGTTGATCTATTTTGTTTGTAATCCGAATCTCATCAAATTATCGTAATTACAATATTGTTCGCCAGTTGGCACTGGTCTTCATGTGGCTCAGAAATGGTTTTCGCTTAAATGCTTTGTTCCTTTGATTCGATTGAAAGGATGAACTATTTCAAATTGCTCGCTTAATTAACAAAGACTTATTGCGGGTTATTTAAAGCTCCAGAAAGGGTCTATGAGGTCACTGTATCCGTGATTCTCACGGATAAAAGATAGCGGTTCCTTTGAAAAGAGACTTTTAACATGGAATTCAGTTAAAGAAGTTGGCGCGATAAAAATGTTCTTTCTCTGCCTCTTCTTAGTCATAATAGTAATCTTTGTATCGTTCTGTGCTTTCATAAAATATGGTAAATCTATGAAGATAAATGCTGCTTTATCAGTGCCGTATTTTTCAAGGTTTTAAATAGACTCATTCACAATCAATAGTTGCCAGCGAAGAAAATGTATTGCTTACAATTTATTGTGCTTATTTCTTTTATGACACATTTCCTAAGTAACAATCGCAGTTACTTAGGCTAGAGATTTTTATGGGTATGAGACTTTTTATAATAGTTATCTGTTATTGCCGATTTTTGAGACAAAAATACTTGTACGAGGTTGTGGTATTTTAAAAACACCTGATTTTTACGAAAACAATCAACAAAACAATTTCTTATTTTCTTTTAATATTTGCTTAACAAAATATCGTACTGTTAATTTTTTTTATGTATAATTTTCCCTCAAGAATATTGGTAATGTTCTAAAAGATGTTTTTTACTATTTGTTGCACACGTTTTGCTTATCAAAAATATCTTTTTAAATGTTGAATAATATAGTCTTTAATAATTATCTCTTTTTACGATTTTGTGTTAGATTTTGGGTACATTGATAATATACAAAATCTGATTCCGTGACTTAAATAGGACAGTGAAACTTAGAGTAAGGAAAAGCAACGTGCAATAAAGGAATGAAAATTTTTACTGTATCGCTCAGATGTGAGCGATTCACATTTGCATGATAGTTATGTTAAACCACATTACTTAATTTTTCAGAAATATGTTATTCCCGAATTCTTGTTTGATTAAAATTTCATTCGTTAATTTTAAAACTTTTCTTCCCATTTACTTTACTTATACACGTTGTTGGCAGTTTAGCTCTGACTTTTAAGACTTTTAATTATTATCTAATGCATGCTGTTTGTAATAGTTCAGAATCTATTTTAAATTGTAACTCCTAGTGGAATTTACTTTTGTGTGCAAAAAGTGATCGTAGAATTTCCACAAACCAAATTAATTCCTCAATTAAGTGCAGACTTTATAACTTGGAAACCTTTTCTTCGAAATGTATTACAAAATATTTTTTTAAAATAAGTAAAATGTAGACATTTTTTGTAAATACTGTAGAATGTTTACTGTATTAATTAGATAAAAAAATTGTTAAAATCAAGTAAAATTTGATATATGCGTGTGTTATTATTTATGTTTTTATAAGTAAGCAGTCATGATCTTAATTTAACTTTCCGGAACTTACGTATTAGCGTCACTGCAACTTTTTAAGTTAAACAAATCCCCCCCCCCAAAAAATAAAATGATTATTTCTATTTATAATTATAAGTAAGTTTTCATAATTAGAAAAATCTTAATTATTTGTTAAGCATTTATTCTACTTAAATTTTGGAGCAAAATTAGCTGCGGTTACACTAATACGTGAGCAAAAATTTTCCTTATTAGAAAAAACAAATTACTACTTCAAAGGATATTTTTATATTCTCAATATATGTTTCAATTTGCCCTTGAAAGTAGATGTTTTAATTGAACTCACAAATGCTATGCTTATGAAGAGATAAACATTGGAAGTTTGGAATTTTTACTGAATAAATTTATGATTTATAATTTTTCTTTGTACGTCTGGTTTTTATCTTACTGTAAAATGGCTACATTTATTGGTTTTGGTTTTGGCACGAAAGAGTGCATTTAAGCATATCGATGTTTCTTAGATAATTAATGGCGATGATTGTACTTATGATGATTTGATTTGTATGTGATAACACTAGCTGCTAATTGGATTTAGTTGTAAACACAGAAATTTATTGTTCATCTGATAATTAAAAAAAATAGCTGTCAATCTTGTGAAAATGAAACTAGATTCTCCATTGAAGTTAACCCAATTTCAGAATTTATTTAATTGATGGCATAAACAACCGGTTTAGTTATGTATCCTACGTTGCAACCATTATCATCGCTATATTAATATTGATATAAAACTAAATATTCTGTAACCAATTATTTTGAAAGGATTATCTCCCAAACTAATAAGTATGATATTTATATCACATGGAGCGAGGATTCAATCTAAGGAATCCGCCATTAACCTTCAAACATTGATTGGTTAATGGTGATCTGAAATAGTTTTGAACTCCTCGATTCAACATACCTTTAATATCCACTTCCAGAAAATATTTATTGCATTTAGTTGATAAGAAGATAAACAAACTGTACTTCTTTTTCTTTTTTTTTTCTCATTGATTCATTAAAATTCAATTTTAATTTATTTATATTTACGTATAGAAATTTTTTTTTTATCGTGAAAGTACTTATTATGAATATTGTATTCTTAAATATATTTTTTTGCTTTGAAAGCAAATTCGTACTTTTTTAGTGAAATTCTCTCTACAATAGTTTATTATTTTATTTTCCTCACATATTAACTTGTTTGGTGCCCTGTTTATTTCTGAGGGCTCACTCTGGCCTTGTGATAGAATTTTGCTCTTCAGAGAGAAAGGTCCTGAGTTCGATCCCAGCCACTGTTGAAATTTATACCGCGTTTCTTTTTCTGAATGTACGTCGATCGAGGAAGGTATTTGGAATTTTTTTAGATTTTCTCTCTTTTAACAAATGAATACGACCCACTACCTATAATAAGTCCACCCAAAAAGGCAAATTACTTGCTGGACATTAAAATATTTTAAAGCAGTCTGAACCATTTGACCATCCATTATGGAATGTCAAAATATTTATTTATGATACTTCTCATACTTGAATAGAAGAGAAATTCACTCGATTAGAAACTGAATTAATTTGGTGGGAGGACTCTGGTACACTGGGTTTTAATCTGAGAAATGCTGGAAAATCTAGATACCGTCTATTTTCTATAAGGATATAAAACTATTGATTGATTCTCTCCCAAAGCCTATCAGCAATTCAGCCGTGGGAAAATTCTAAAGAATGTGCTCTTTGTTCCATGTGATACGACTGAAACACTGGTTCGCTACTTGTAAATAAGAGATTACGATAAAGTTTCTTCTATCCATGTACATTAGAAGATTAAATAGTATTGTCCGAACTTTGTCATATTCATATTGTCAATCTACAGCTTGTACTGTTTTATCGAATAGAATATTCTCTTAATTCGACAAAATGTTATTTTGTCTTTTTTAGTATCTCTCATATACAATGATATGATTCCTTTTGAAAATATTCTGATCAAATTCAGGATTCATTTTAAAGGGTGATGTGGTAAAACTAGACCTCAGTGAGTCGGGAAAAGATTATTTCGTGTATTGTTAAATAATTCTCATTTATCTGTAGTACTCATCGCATTTACATTTCTATACAAATTTTAAATCCTGACAAACATTGAAGCTGATATCTAGCGCATACTTTGATAACATTGAGTTCATATTATCTATGCGCATGTTCTCGTGTCGAAAAAATGACCATTGAGCGACCAACAAATCGTATTAAATCAAACTCCGCGTGTGTTCTCTCATCCGATAATGATTATGTTCTGCGATTCTTTTATAGAAGTCTAGTTTCCCTCCCCTCTTTATTCTTTCTTACAATTTGAAGCATTTGATCTGAAAATTAGCAACGGAAAAATAGGGCATTAAAATAATAGCCATTTGATTGCTTTTTCCCGAATATGAAACTGAAAGCGAAAGAAAATTCCCAAAATCTGAGAAATTGGCTGAACATTTTCTCCTCGCATCAGTAGATTTTCGTGACAGGATGCTCCAAAAGAAACTTTTCTTCACAGGTGATAACCTTCACCTTTTTCCACTTCTGAAACATGAGTCATGCGCATCCCCTTTCCCATAACACGCGCTCTCTCTATTCTTCTTTATCCGTAGTCCACTGAACTGATCACAATGTCTCTATTTCGCATCGCTGAGTTCGGTTCGCGCTTCTTTTTTTCCTTTCATCTCTTGGGTGTGGGGGCTACTGATTCCAATGTAGGTGCAACAGTGAATTGCCGCACTTTTGTGGGGGGGGGGGGGAAGGCAGATGAGTCGGTCACGCCTGGGTGAATGTTTGTCTGCTCCTCAAACTTTTGAGTAGTTTTTTTCCGTAGTCTAGCGCTTTGCTTCCCACAACTACATTTGAATTTCGCATGTTTATCAATACACACTGGTTTATATTCTTTCAATCACACCTTGCAAAATACATGAAATGACACTTAAGTGAGAGACTTCTTTTTTTAGTTAAGTTTAATCATTTTTGTTCAGATTTTTAAGGCATTAAATTTATTGAAAACACTACTGTAATGTCTTTAAATTCGATGGATTATATCACTTGATGTACTAGTAATTTTGATCAATAATTACACTGCTGTTAATTAAATTAAATTGAAAATCATTTAAGCTCTTATTTGCAAATAAAATTCGGTTTCCTTTTATAAATGAGATATCTATAGAATTAAAGAAATAGGAATTGTCCTGGTATTTTGCCTTTGTACCAGTTGTGAGGTAGAGGTATTAACCATATTTCTTTATTTTGGCCCTTTTGCCTCGAGAGTAACTCTAAATATGTTAGCTCTGAAGTGGAAGGGACAGGATGGTATATTCATTCACTTGCAAGAGTGTAGAGAGTAGTTCACTTCCTTAGATATTGATGTGGGATGGGACAAATTGAAAATTTACTTAGTGCTGGAAAGAGATGAGCTTTACTTGTCGTAGAATTATTACTTAGTATTATTCCATCAAATATTTTTTTTTTCATAATTGTGGTCACACTACACCTGTTTTCTTAATACGAATTCTCACAATTTCAGATAAACCTTTCACTATTTCGATTCCATTTTATTAAAAAAAGATTTTCATGGCACTTGCCTTATTTTTTCTTAATGAATTTCGAATTTACTTGTAATATCCTGTTCACATTCTTTTCATACTAATAAGTTTTGAGCAAAAGGGCTCGAAACTTATTCTCATTGACAATTCTAAAGTTATCAGTAATCATTGTTACACGTTTTTCCAAAATACTCTATAAACTCGCTCTCCTAAATCATCATGAAGTTATTAGCAATCAAGCTTACACTAACAAATGCTGAAGATTAACGCTTTTAATCTGTTTTTCTTTGTTCTATATTAATAAATGAAAAAAAATAATTCGGACTTAAAACCGCAGTATCTTTAGCAATATTTTTTTCCTTATTATCTTTTAAACAATTATGTTTCAATGTATATTTTATAAGTTAGTCATATTTTAGAAATCAAATTCTCGGTTTCTTTTAGATATTTTATTGTTTTTGATTTAATTTTGTTTTTTCACATTTTTTTCTTCCATATTACTCTGTTTTTCAAATTTACGCCTTTGGTATATCGCAAAATTCTTAATTTTTTTTTTCGTTGTGATATTCCATTAATATTAAAATATATTGCCGCCCAACCTGTGTAGCGGTTAGCGTACCTGACTACAGATGGGTGGGACCTGGGTTCGAATCCTGGCTCGGGCATGGATGTACTTTCTCTCTCTTTCTTGTCTTTGTCCTTTCTTTGTGTGTGAATGGTTGCCTAGGTACCCTATAAACGGGTACCTATGGCATGTGTGTACTGAGGAAGTCGGACTCCACACCAAATATGGTTCAGTTGGAAAAGTGGAGCAGCGCACCCCATATTGCCAGCCTGACTGGCAAACAACTACTAAAATCTATTAATTTTGTCATCGGTAAGGAAAAGTATTTATGGAGGTTGTTTCCAATTAAAAAAAAAGTCTAAAGCCGTGAAATATTAATAATTTTATAATCTCAACAAATTCTGTGTAAAAGAGATGTGAGAAAAATTTTCTTTACCAAAAGAATCAGAATTAAAATAAAACATACTACACTTTAGTATAAAATTAATTTTATATACTGCGTATAAAGTAATGTGTCATTAAAACCATTTTATTTATGTGAGTAAGCAAGTTTAAAAGCTCACACAAATTGAAAAATACTGTTTGATTAACCAAAATAATGTTTTAATGATGAACTATAAATACATTTGTGATAGATAAGTTTTAAAAAAAATTGTATTTCTATTTAAAACAAAAACATTAAATTTTTATACTCTATTACGAAATAAAAATTTTATTGCTGAATACACATCACTATTTTTTTTTTTTTTTTTTTTAAAGAAACATCCTCGTTATTACTGTTAAGTCTAAATTTATTGAAGGAGAAAATCCTACTCATGTGTACCTACAGTTTTGAAAGTGATTACTTTTTTTAAAAAACAAACTTTTAAACGTTTACAAAAACATCATAATATTCCTCTTTATAAATAATCTCGAAGAATTTTTTTAAAGGTAAATATTGATGCTTTGAATAAAAATTTTATTTTTATTTTAAGAAGCGATAGATGAAAATTTGATTTTTCTGTTAATGTGAATTATATTTAGTGTCCATAAAAAGCAAAATTAAAATAATAAATTTAGAAACTACATTTTATGGAATAAAAATTATATTTTCGTACCATAAATAAAATGGAATAAATAATTTATTACATAAGTAAAACTATGTATGTATGTGTTATGTAATTCTTTTTTGAAAAGTTCGAGATATTGTAGAATTTGATAACTTTTTAGACATAGGAAAGTATGATTAGCTTTAGCTTCATCCTAATTTTTGTTGTTTTTTCTATTTAATATAAAATTAAAAAAAATTTTTTTTAAGTTTTCTAAAATTCCCCAATTATCTAAATTTTTGACATTTAGAAAAAATTGACTGATTTATTATAAAATGCTAATTTTTCTTCATTTGCAAAAATTTTATTTGAAACTTCGCTTTCTAGTCTAGGTTATAAAAGAATTATAGCATATTCTCTTGACATTTGTACTGGAAAACAATTTTTATTGTTTTTCAATACAATTGACAAGAATGGGGATTATAATGTTCGAATTTATATCAAATTATTTTTTTTTATAAATTAAAAGTTGAAAATTTATTAAATTAACAACTATATGTTTAAATTTATGAAAAGTATCTGGCAAAATTTATATTTTTCCACTTAATTTAATAACTAGATATTTACAGTAATAAATTCACTTATATAATAAATGTAGTTAATAAATTTTCATTAATATTTTTATTTTTAAATAAAATAATTATGAAAAATATTTAGATCACATATTTAATTGACAAACTTACATCTAAGTATATTGTGAAACTATTCTAAGTTTTTTATGAAAAGAAAAAATAATACATGAACTATGTAATATAATATTATATAAATATTTGTGAATACCCGTTTGTATAAATTAAAATACTTTTTTTAAAATATAAATATTTGATTGCCTTTGTTCAATTCTAGATTCCAATGAGAGATGTCAATTTTTGAAGAAGTAAAAAATCATGATTTACGTGATTTCTCATAAAAGATAAGTGAACATAAATGAAAAGGTAAGCTTTTTTCTGCTATAATGATTTAAATGTTACTCTTGAAACTTCTTTTTCACAGTGATAATAATATTATAAATGATAATGACTCAAGTAAACGCGATTTTTCTCTTTTAATTCATGCGTCTGCTCAAGAATTTTGTTCTTGTTACTGAGAAAATTAATGTGCAAATTTTATACTGACATTCTAAGTATGTGAAACCCGTTCTTCTTTTATTTTGGTATACTCTACTGATTCCCACAGAATTAATTATTTGAGGGTCTGAATTCAAAGCTAGTTATGGGATTCGATTCTAGGTCCAAAAGTTAGTTTTTTGTTATCTTATTCCCAAAATAAGAACTTCTAGGCAACTTTTCTATTGCTAGTTTATTTACATTTTCTCTTTTAATTTCTTTTTAGTCTAAGTTACTCTAGAAACAAAAAAGTAGCCGTGCATACACAACGATTTAACAAAACAAACTCTTTATCATTCAGTAATCGAACTGGCTGTGTTCGAAATTTTTTTTTCGCTACTGATACTAGTAGCATTTGTTTGCCGAAATGGTAGCTCAGAATTAGCGGTATAACCTTCAATTTAATAATTCGTGACTTCAGTTCATGTCGTTTGCACGGCTGTCTGCATTTATTTGGTATTCACTTTGAACTGATGCTCCTGCCAACTTAACTTTCGTCTGCAAAAAGTGATTATTTAACAACAAACCAAAACAATCTAATGTATTGCATTGGGTCGCATTTTCTTTTCGTTCGTATTTAATTTTGATGCATATTCCTCTTAACGCAAAATACAGTTTAATGCTTTTCTTTAAAGAGGTAACGTGTTGCATTTTGTTATGCATCACCAACACAACATTGTTTGGAATAATAGACTTTCACAAATAATGTCTTTTAAATCTTTTTTTTCTTTTAAAATGTTCTCGGAATACTACTCAAATTCTACAAGTTATTTAACTTAGGATCTAAAATCTGTAGAAATGGCTGGAAAGAGTTGATGAATCAAAGAAAGCGCTAACGAAGAATATAAAGACTTTTTTGCAGCCTTTTTTGAAAAAATGGAAATCAGCCCGTTTAGAAATTAACATTTTTCTTTAAGTCCCACTATTGTTAGACTGAAAATCCATTTTCAGAAATTTACATCACATATATATTTTTAAGATTACAAATTGATAATAAGCATTCAAATATAAGTACGAACTGAACAGTGTATAAAAGAATTTTCCATTAAAAGAATTAGCTAAATTTTCATTGATCACCATTGAATCTCGCACTAAAGAGTCTTTCCTTGCACTGGCATACAATGCTTTGCAAAAATATATCATTTAGCCTTAATCACTGCTTTTTCAGCATTTTAAAAAAAGTATAACTTTTGATTGTGTCATTTTTAGAAATGAATTTGAGGTATCATCATATAATTAAATTGAAATGGATAGTTTTTAAGCTAACCGAAAACACATGACATAATCTATTTTAAAATTTTAGTTTTTCTTTAATCTGTAAAGCTTAATTTAAAATATTCATTATAATTTTGAAAATTAAATATGAAGTCTGAAAGAATTTGAGATTTGCTCTAAGCCACACATTTTCTACGCCCCTTCAAAATTTAAATACAAAGCTATAAAAGGAGGAAAAAACAATTACTGCTTTCTTTAACACGTAAGGAGAATAGTAAATATGTTTATTCAGGAAACTAACCATGAATAACAAAGATAAAACATTATTAATCTTTAATAAATAAAATATTAAAACATGTGAAATTGCTGTCTTCAAATGAAGTTTTAAAATCAAATGGGGAAGAAAAACGACTCCCATCGAATATGTGTGGATCACTTCTCATTTATATACAAAGTTAACAGTATTTGATCTTTCTTTCTGTGAAGTGATCAACTAACCAGAGTCAAAAATAGTTTTTTCTTCTGTAAAGCAGTTTTCTTGTTTGTAAGAGTATTTAGTTGATGCATCAGTATACTTCCATGTACTTAGCTGTAAGTTGAGTTCTATCAGTTAGTGGAAACAGTCACGTGGGAGTCTTCGCAAAATTTAAAAGCAGAAATCAAGCAGCACACCCCCTAATACTTGACCTGGCACTCCCAGAGGTGTTATTTCACTTGGAAAACATTGAAATCACGATTTTTTTTAACGTGTTCCAGCCGCCTTTAATGAATTCTACGGATCTTCTGTTAAGCTGGAATTCGAACTCACTACATTCCGATAATGAGAACGACGCTCTAGCTCACCAAGCCACCGCTACCATAAGGGTATCGCTGTTGAGAAATGTCATAATACACCTTGGTTTAAGTATCGTAAAAAACCCAGACAGTCACCAGTCACCACCCGGACAGTCACCTACGCCATACGCGTAATCCTTTCACTCTGCAAGTAGTCGTCGAATATGATCAATCTATAATGACGCATATTGACGTCAGTTAAATGAAAGGAGGATTTGTGGTTGTGTCTAGAACAACTTCATTTTGATACCATATAACATCCACAGAATTCTATATTGGTCTGTCAGTGCAATATCTCAATAAAATATCTGTTCTTGTCATGATGTTTCCTCATCGGAATTCGTAATTCTAGGTGCAACTTATATGCACTTTATTCTTATCAGATTGGTACAAATTTGTCTTTGTTCTTCAGAGTAAATTTCTTCCGTGGTCATTATTTTGCTCTAGTCAAACGCAATCCACTTGATTTATTGGCGACACCACTTTAATCATCGTGTTCTGGAATGAATTGGTATAGGAACATCAATTCATAGACAAGAATCCATTATTGTGCAGACGTTTGCTTGCAATATTGAAATATATCGTCTTACCAATATCTGCTGCAGCCATAAATGTTACTCATATGTAATTGGTTGTTAGATTTTTCTTGGTCACAATAACAGTACATTTGTGAAGATCGTAACTTTTGAGCAATCTCATACAAGTCTTTGTTAAAATTATTTGGAATATATTCGTGATTGTGACTTGATGGAAACAGATGTGCCGAAAGAGCGATAAACATCTGTAATTGCCTTAAATACATCTAAAATTTTACCAATACTTAGATCTTCCAATCGCCATTTAGAAATCACAGGAACACATTTTTATTGGAATCCCTGTCCATTTCATGATGCTTCCACATCAAGTTATTTGCATTTACAGATTTTAGAAGTGCTATTTTATTTAATTATTTACTATTTAATTTTCATTTGCACACACTTGCAATTCCTGTAATCTTGCTTAATACTGGCTCGTTATATATATAAATTGTTGTTATATACCTCAATACGGAAATATGTGATTAGCTGCTATAGGAAATATATTTTCATTTATTAATTTACCAATGCACTGAATTGCAGAATCACCAATTCGTTAGTTTTAAAAATTAACTAATGTGTTGTTAACATTTGGAAATGAATTCATATAGATGACAAATTGTATTTAGTGTGTGATAGTGAGTTGGGTTATTTTTGCTAATAAACTCTATTGAATCTCAAAATAATACCTTAATTAATGCAAATCATGTAATTACTACATATCATGCTTGTATTTATATTGTTAATAAATGTTTTAATAAATTCCTGGTCGATGCAGTCCTGAGTCCTTTATACTGATCAATGCATAATATCATATCGACCGCATTGGCTATTTCTGATTTAAAGTGATTTATATTCGATATATTCCAATAAAACTGATTGTGTTTGATATTACGACAAAATAGTTGATCACCCATAGCTGCAGCTCTGAGCATCCTGAGTTAAAGCGCATCTATTTGAATTTAATATTCAGCTTGAATTTGATCTTTCGTAGCTGCAGTTATGAGCAGCATGCCGAGTTAAACCTCATCGATTTGAATTTGATTTTCATAATAATTGTTTTGCTTTTTTTTTTTTTTTTAATCTAATCATCGTTGCGCAGGCAGACATTATACATTTATCTTTTAAAAAGCACTATATTTTATGAAGGATATTTTTTTTCCTAATTTCGGTCGTATTGAAATTTGCAAAGAAATTTGAAAATATTTAATATCGGAAAGAAATTTTATTTTTAAGATCTAATCTAATTTTAAAATAAGATTTATAGTTTATGAAGTACCTTTATTCATATTGAAGTATTTTTTATTCAAAATACACAATCCTACACGTTTCCTTTTAGTTGAAAAATATTTAATAAACAATGAAAATTAAATTAAAACTGTAATAATAAAATTTAACATTATTTTTCTCTACTCATCTAAGTTATAAATAATTTAAATATAAAATGTTTTCTTTGTTATTTAGTACTGCATAAAAAAATTGTTCTCAAGTGATCTTATATACATTGTGATATTCTTGAAAAATTAAATGCATTCTCGGAAATGGAAGATGTCTATTTTGATAGCACAATGCATCATTCTTTATTATGTTCCATTTTTGCTTTTGAAAAAATATATTTTCTTTTTCACTTCAATTTACTGTCGAAATAGAATTTTTTTTGTTGCTTTATATTTCGCCGCCTACCCTCCTCTTTTGGTAATTTCGCCGTGGAAACAATTTTCGTAGAAGGATGCGTAATGGAATTAGATTTCAGAATGATTATATTTATAAGCATTGGTGACAGGGTGGAGATACAAGAATTGTGTCAAAAGAAATACTGACTGAGTAAGATGTATAGATAGGAAATGTCAGTTTGCGTCGATTGTATGGGCGGGCATATGATGGGAAGGGCTGTTATGCAGAAGAAAAATTAAATATTGCTCATACGTTATATTGTCAATTGACTTGTTTACTTGTCTAATAACCCGTCTATTTCTGAATTCAGGTTGATAATTATTTATTGGAGTTTGGTCTTCAAACCATTAAATTTTGATACTTCTGTAATTTGTATTTGTTCTGTTTACAGTTGTCAATTGGAGCTCTGGCTTACAATATATAATCATTTAGTATGATGCTGTGTAAAAATAATTAGCTGTGTTAAAATAAATACGGATGGGAAAAATTATTAGCTTGTGTTACGTAATCGGACCACAATTACTGTTTGTCTAGTTAACCAAATGCCGTGTTAAATCGAAATGCTTTAAAACATTGCATAGATCTATTTAATTTATTCCATATTTATTAAAAGTAAAGTTTGGATTTCTATTTTTGTTACATTTGGGATTTTCTTTCTGTCAATATTATATGAAAAGTTTACTGGGTTCGTAGAAATAAGATAGAAATAAATCGCTATCACTCTCTAAAATGCCTCTGCAGATAAAACCAAATAATATATAAGACAAGGAAATTTTTTATTTATATTTAAATTTGCCTATATAGTAGAGGATAGTTTTATAGCATATTAAGATGTTAGATATATTTGATTTGTTTGAATTTATTTCCTGCTCAGATATATGTATTAATTTTTCTGACTACATATAAAATGGCAACCGATCTATTTTACTACAAATAAGACAGTTGTTATATTTTTCGGTAAAATATTTAGTACTAGTACATGTTGATTCTCAGAGTAAACTTTTTCTATAGTAGCTTAGTTGTATATATTCGTTTAAATCGTAATAATTCTTAAGTTGAAATTCTGTTAACACTTAAAATAATCACAACTATTGATATACTTATTAATAAAAAGCAATGACAAATAATGTGTGTGAATATTTATTTCTCTCATGTGTATGAGATAATATGTTATATACATAACTTATATTTTATTTAAGTTATTAAATTTATTCTCTCTCTCAAAATTAATTGGGTTTTCATCACACTGTTTCTTTAGTTTAGAATATAGACACAAGAGATATTTAATAAAATGTAATAATATATTTTTTTGTTTAAATTTAAATCCATGATAAAATTTAATGTTTAGCTAAGATATTTATAATTTAATATTTATTGAATTAATTTAATTATAAAAAAGTACTGTGTTGAGAATATGTAGAATATATACATATATTACAAATACATATTTCGATTTTTTTTTTTTAAATTGTTTTATCTTTTATTGATAATGAAGATCGTTTTTTTATATTTTAATTTAAACAATTTGGTTGTTTGATTTCCGCTTCTGGAGGGGATGTGTGTAATGGTTTGGAATTAAGAACCATTCGACACTGTAGCATGTTTTGCTCAAATTAATTCTTACGTGTCGTCAATAATTTCATTCTCTGTATGTGCATGTCTATCAACTTATCCTACCTTCTGTCTGTCTACAAACAAACAAAAGGATGCTCTTCCGCAAGCTGCAGTTACTATAATAACCCTTCTGGGCATATTTTCAACAAAATTTTAATACGCCTCTGTAATTATTTATATCCATTCATGCTGCAAAAATGTCGCCAGCTCATTTGTAAAATTCAGATATGCATTTTTCTTTCCTTAGACTCATTCTATCTTGTCCACAAACGTCCTATGACATCTTGATCGATATTTTGAATAGGTCTTGATAACGTTGTGCATCCATATCATAAAATCAGTGTTCTATAACGACTATAACATGACATGTCACACTATTGTCTTGAAAATAACATATGTAATTACATAAAGTTATTTAAACGTAGGATGAATAAAGTGCCCATAATATTCTTCTAGGCTACGGCGTTAAATTTATCTGGAACAACATGGAAAGATTTCAGGACATATTACTAAAATGTTTCCAAACGAGTAATCCAAAACCATCGAAATTGGCCGTTGGAACTTCACAGAACAATTTTCTAGTGGCCCACTTTTCAATTATGATATTACAGATAGTTATCAAATCTGCCAGCTTTATTGAATATGTTGGTCTTTAACTTGTGTGATGCCACATTCGTAGACATTAAGAGCAGTTTTTCCACGAAATATTTAAGATATATCGTAGGTTCTGTTGCCTTTTGATATATATAGCTCATGATTTGAATTAGATATAATTTTGATGTTAGGTTTAGTCAGTTTTTATGGACCTCATGTTTCAGGGCATGCTGATCCCGTTTGGTCAGTTTATGGGGACGATTTACATTTTTATTTCGTGTCACAACACCCATAATCCTCTATTTCTTTACGACATTAGCAATAACTAACCATGACTGATAATTCTTCAACTGCTCGAATAAATTTGACAATAATTTAAAAACCAGAACATCTCTTATAAAGTTATTAGGTTTCTTTAGACATGTTCTTACAATTTCAAGTAGAACCAAAGAAATTCCCCATATTGTATTGTATTTAACCTTCGCCAACCATGTGCAAACTTTAAATAAAACTCCACAATAAGTTGGTGGCGCAGCTTGTCCTTTTTGGACCTTGCGCCACAAAACCCAACCAAACAAACAAACAAACCACAATAAGTTGGATTTTATCCAAATCAAGCTTTCGTCCATTCTATTGTTAAAGATTAGTGTATATATATTAGGATAGAGTACTTTTCTATATATATTTATTACAAATAGAGAAATAGAATATTTGAGAAAAAAAATTTGTAAACTTGATACTTAAATACTTTATTTCCAGTATATTTTCGAATAAAAACGGCAAGTAAATTACAAAATTGTGGAAAACGGTGTATTTAGGTTAATTTTTTGAATATTATTATTAAATAAAAAGATGAAATGTTAATGATTTTAATGTTGATTCATATGATGAAATGTTAATAATTTTGTTGTAATGTTAAAAATATGAAATTTAGAGGCTTTAATTTAAAAATTTTATATTACAAATTAATAAATAATTAATTAATAAATAAATAATTATGTTATAAATATTTTTCTTTTAATATGTATCTCGCGATAGCCTAAGATAAAGGGAAATATAGTTAAATGTTGAAAAAACTGCATCGCATTAAAAATACGAATGTTAGATATTGATGATCAAAAGAAATTATTTGTGAAGTCAATGCTCTTGGTCTCATAAAGAATTACAGATATTGTTTCGTAGTTTTTGTGCATTTCGCTATCCTTATAATTTTTTACTCCATTTTAATTTCCTTGATAGAAAATCAAGATTTTCTACTATTATTTTTACTGTAGTCTTTTAAATTATAACTTTTAATGCTTATCTTTTAAGTGGATGCTATTAAATTATGCTGTATTTCTTAAAAGAAGGGAAGCAGAATTACATTAATTATATTTTTCAAATATAATTAAAATGAAATCTGATTAATGGAATCGTAATTGTCTTAAGATCTTAGAAAGCGAAGTTTATAAAAATATTTTTTTAAGTAATTGAATATTTATAGTTCCATTAAAACTTGAAAAATATTGCTAAAGAGTACTTATTTACTTAATATTCTGAAAAAATGTCTCACAATTGCAATTATTTCCATATTTTTTATTTATGAGTAGTTTGATTTTTTCCTTTACTTCAATAAATTTTGTTAAAATATTAGCTTTCTGTTTATTACTTCTAACTAGACGAATTACTAAAACGAATAGGATTCAATGTAGATTAGTATAAAAATTTAATAAATTTATAAGAAATAAATTACATTTATTATCATCATATACTTATGCATTATACATCTGTTTAGCAATTTAAATGAATGTTACAGTGCTTAAATATTTTTTCTGTTTGACTGAGGAACTTTGAATTCTCTTTAGTTTTCCTATCACTCAAATTATTGAAAATGTAATTTAAAGCTCTGATAAATTGAAAGCATCTAAAATTTCTCTGTGTTAGACATTTCGGTCTGTAAATCAAAATCAGTAGAAAAAAGGGCGAATTGAATGGAAGATTTCAATTAATGTGACATTTGGCCTTATCTGAAATTAATGTTACTTCCTTGTGACGAATCTAATAATTTACGATGAACTTCTTTATTTTTTTCCTGCGAAAGTTGATTGCCATTAAATCATCGTACTCGGAAGAAAGTGTTGTTTGTGAGAATTTTTTTTTTTTTCCTGTGAGTTTTGTAACGAATGTGACAACATCTGAAATATACAGTTAAAAGCAACTGTTCTCTTTTATATCAACTGTATTAAAGTCTGGCTTCCATGAATCAAGAGTATTAAACTGATAGTTTTTTACTGTTCTACTGCAAGAGGAAGCAGAAGTATCTGCATTTAAAAGAGATGAATTGATTGAAAATTTAATTTAAATAACTATGTGCTAATTTTTAATGAATATTTCTCTGTATTAAAGACGAAAAGGAAAAAGATAATTGTAAAGTATGAAACTTATTTTTACAAGCAAATTTAAATTAGAAATTACATCTATTATTAATTTATAAAGAACATAACATTCAATTTATCCATCAATTTTACATCAACGTTATTTACCTTATTACGTCAGTCGGATTAAAGAATCGTTTATTTAACTAATCGCGGGCTTTTATGTATTTATTTTTGAAAAACAACGATATTTGATTGCCTCTTAAAGTGAAAATCTTTTACAAAATGTCTAATTATCATTTAAATATAGTGCTTTATATGATGACATAAAATGACAGTCTACATTCGACAATTCCATACCATGTTATTTCGAATATACGAATTTTGGAATGTCATAGAAAATAATTATATAAATATATTTAACCTTCTTGAAATTAAGAAAACAATCCAATTTCTCTTATTAAGATCCAAGACGGTGTAAGAACGTTTTGATATTAATAAAACAATTTCTGTACAATTTCAAATATAAATGTATTTGCTTGGTATTATTTCTTTTTTCTTAATTCTCAAATTTTTATTATCATTTTTTATACCCATTAAGAATATCTGTGGTTGCAGTGAACCGATACTTTAAAACCTTTTCTAACAATAAAATAACTTCTGTGATGAACTTATTCTTTTAAGAATAAAAAAGTTTTTATTAATTTTTTATTGACCACTTTGGGAATGAAAGCGTTTTTATTTGCTATAAAAAATTACAATGACAATATTTTTATTTATACTTCTTATTTAAAAGTGTATATTTCAAAATTTGGGTGTTTTATTTACTAGAAGATACCATTCAACAGCTCATTCGTATTAATCTAACAAACTGCAGGAAATCTTTTTCTTGTTTCGTCCATTATTGGACTTTTTCCTTTCTGTCATCATCCTTCCTCTTTGACTACAAATATGCAAAAAATTCTCGAACTTAGATTAATTTCCCGTTTCTCTCACATTTTAGCAAACATTCTCAGCTTCCGTTTGCTTTCGCTGAATTTAGACTTGTTCCATTACTCTGCTGTTTCCTGCTTATTGAGTGTTTCGTTATCATTCATATGTTGCCAACTTAGAACGTAAAATTAATTTAAATAATCTCTCTGAAACATTTCTCTCTTTAATAATGATGTATGAGAATTTGAAAGGGAAGGTTTGTTCTAGATTTATATTGCAAATGTAAGTTATAGATTAGTTTCGAACACGTGTGTGAGTAATATGCAAATCGTTAAATATTTGTCAATAATATATATTAATACTTTATATTAATTAGTTAAATAATACCGTGCTGTAAAATTTTTAACCGAAGGAAAATATATTCTTTTTATGGTTTTATAAATTAATTGAAAAATTTTAAATATTAATGTCTTCAACGTCTTATAAACAAATAGAAATATAAAAATATATGCTGTCAACATTATTATTTAAATGTTTTATTTAAATTTTAATCTAAACTTGATTATCAGGAATGTGTGTATTTTAATTCTTTCGATCACTTAAAAACCTCCTTTTTTGTTATCAATATTAAATAGAAGTAAATATTAATTTTCAATAATATCTTAATATTTTTAATAATTAAAAAGAAATTGTTGTTTACAAAATTATTACATTATGGAACACAAAACTAAGAGTTTATTCATTGAAAATATGAAACATAAATTATTTTATGAATGATAATGTTAATGTTTTATCAGAAAGAAATTAATTTAATATCAAAATTAGTAATGTATGATTAAAAACAATTTTTGCTAAAAAAATAACCCTAATTTATTTCTTTAAATTCCAAATATAATTTTATATTTTTAAGTTAGTATAATACTAGTTCCTTAATTTCAATTCATATATTATTTAGTCTCCATAAGTTTTATGCTTTAATTTGTCTTTACACGTTACAAGATAGATTTTTATAGTTTGCACTTATTTATTCCAATGATATGTAAATTATTAAGTATAGTATTTTAATTGTAAATCATTAAGCATAATTTAATTGTAAATTACCAAGTTTACTATTTTAATAGAAAATTGGCGTCCATCTTCTTTTTCTTCCCAAACGTTTTTTTGAGATGCACAGTATTCGCTCAACCAATTCAAGCAGCAAACAAAAGTACGCCAAATGAAAGTTGTAAACGTCTAAGTGATTAAGCATGTTAAGATTAACAAACTATGTGCATGTAATTGAAATTGCATTTGTAAATGTGTTACGAAAGTTCATAAAACTTTGCAGGAATACAGTCTCTATCTCGATGCTATTTTTAGGATGTATCCTAGTAGCTTCGTTCTAGGATGTTTCAAGGGGTTGGTTTCCATGGCAATGGACGCTCATTGATCCGTCCGTAGGTTTGAGATCGCTGAAAGACCTTGCCCTACATTCGCCTCCTGCTGTACCGGAATTGTTTATTTGTTTGGTTTATCCATTTCTCTAAATGCAACTCATTTTATATTCTCTTCACTTTTTCACTTTCTTAATAATGAAAAGAATTTCACATCCGTTGTTTTGTTACTGGTGATTATTATTTTATTTAAGGCGCTTTTTAATAGTCTCAGTTTTATTTGTAAAAAATAATAATAAATAATTAAATATATTGTCTCACAATTTTAATTTCTCTTAATTTTATTATTATTGTATATATTGTTTTATTAAATCAAAATTTATTCCCTAAAATAAATATAAAATTTAATTAATAGATTAAATTTGGGTTATTAAGCATTCAAGTTTTATCTTGTTATTATTGACAATTAAATTTCAATCACATAATGTGAACAATTGCCGCAAATTATTTTGTCTTTTTATTAAATTCTGTCTGTTGTGGGCATTAAATCTACAGAAAACATGCTATGTATTGCAAGGCCGGAGTTTAGAAGTTTTGACAAATGGACCAGCTAAATTTTGATGATGCAAGATAATTAAATTGACTTGAACATAAATTTTGTTACTTTTAAAGATAATCGTTGATATTTTGTTGTCGTTGAAAATTTATATTTAAATTGTCGTATCATAAAAATGTTAGTTCATTTTTGTAATTTTTATTTGAAATTGATAAAAATTGAAAATATCAAACATAAAATATTTTATGAAAGATGATGTTAATTTTTTGTCAGAGAGAAATTGATTTAGTTTTTTTTTTGTGTATGATTATTTTAATAGACGGATGGCATTCACTTGTATTCAGCTATTTTGAAAAAAAATCCAATATTCTTTACTTTTAAGTTAAATATTCTAAGAACCATTAAAAGAAAAAACTTTTTAAAAGGATCATTATTTCTAAAGCAGAAACTCAAAATAGAAAAATAGGTGAAACAAAATCTTGAAATTTCAAAATAAATTCTTGCGATGAAATTTTTTTTTTTTTAAATGTTAGCAATTCTTTTTATCTTTCAATTTTAATAGATTGAATATAAAAAAATTTCTGAAGTAACTATTTTAAAGAAGTCATGAATATTAACCTATGATTCAGAATTACTAAAATTGCACTTTATAAGCATAAATTTATTCATATTCAATTATTCAACTAATATGTTAAAATGAGAGAAGGTTGATTAATATCTTTTAAAATAAAATTCTTATTTTGTTTGTATGTCGAATTTTCGTTTCGGGTTGAATTCAAAGATTTGAAAAAAATGCCTCAATTGTAAATCGATGTTAAATCAAAAAAATATATAATTTATACCACCTTATAAATTAACAGTTGTTTTCAAATAGAATCGGAAAATAACTAACTCCTTGCTCTAAAAAGAAGTTTCTGTTTTTTATCCATTTTTATGACTTTGTATGAAAAAGGAAGCTTATGATTTTTTATGAGATGTGAAGTACTTTTCGCAGATTTTTGCTATTAATTTCTCGCAAGCATCGGACTTGTTTTTATATGAATTTTTTCATTTGCTATTTTCCAACTGAGAAATTATAATCAGACTCAGGTCAGGGAATAATGGTGTTACAAAACGTCAGCACTCTCTTCCGCCTAGGGTGCATGAATGAAATATATTACCGTCAAGGGTGATTTTCGTAGAAAAGTCTCGCAAAAAAGATGGTTGCTTTGGTGTATTTTTAGTAATTTCATTGGCTACATAAATGTGAGTTACCAGCTGTGCTGAAATAAACTGTTCGCGTTTGTTTAAATTTGGACTGTAGAAGGTAAAAATGAGATAGTAAATAATTTCATAAATTCTCTATTTTTTTTTTTTTTTTTTTATTATTTTTTTTTTCTCTTTCATTTTATGTTGAAAAATAGTGTTTGCCTTTCTTTTCTTAACATGGATATTTATTATAAGTTTACCATCTAATTTTTCTTTACATTCTTTAAAATAAAAAGAATGTGAAACGAAATGAAATTAATTTGCTTACTTGTATTTTAAAATACTTATTATATAGTTAAGAAAGCATATAATGTTTATATTTTACTCCAAAATTTGGTAATGTAAACAGTTAAGTTGAAATAGAAAAGTTTAAAACAAATTAAAAAGTTTCGATCATAACAATACAAGGTAGTACTCAATTTTTTATAATTCGACATTATACGCATTAATTTTTATAACATTCGATTTTCTGTTACTTATATTTTTATAAATAAAATTTCTATAAATAATTTCTGCCTTGAAACTTTTATTTAATATAGAATGGTGTTCTATGAATGTAGAAGTGAAAGTTAAGTTCGATGACTAAGGAAAGAAGTTCCTTAGAAAAATTTTGAGTTAATATAATTAGAAATATCTATGCGCGTTATATATATAATTCTAATTGCGCAGAAATATAGAGATGACATTTTTAGATTCTATTGTTCATCCGTGTACAATTGCATTCAGCATTATATTTAACTTTTATTGTTCGTCTGTTGAAACATTTCTTGAAAAGGAATCTTGTCTGAATGAAGTGATCAGGCTGCTGTTTTTTTCTTTTATCCTTATAAGCACATATGAAGCATTTTCGTCAGACTTTTTTCTGGCCCCCACCTTCCTTTTAAATATTTTAGTCCTCATAAACAAAATTTTTTAAATTAAAATGAAGAGTGTACACTTATATTGGCTTTGTTTATTGTATCTAAATTTCTATATATTTCTTGTTTTTCTATGTCAAATAGTTTCAATATTAATATAAAAAGTTTTGATTGAAACCATTATTTTTAATCTAAGATTAACATTCACATTGGTTTTATTCCAGATATTAAATGTATGATATTAATATGAATATAGATGAATAATGTAATATTTGCTTAACTGCAACATTTTTATTTTTTTACGTGATAATTATACAAAGCAAATCTATCAACAATATTTCGAAGATCTGCCATTTGTGATTTTAGATAAGAATTATTTACAATAACTTAGTATTATTTAAAATTATTAATAATCTGTATTCAAGTACAGATTATTAATTTAAATGTTTCATGGTTAAAATGATCTTGTTTTTTCTCTTCTTAAGTCTTAGAATATTAAATTTAAGTGTAGAATTTATGCCTGACGACGCTTGGATTTGATGTTTTTTCTTTACAAATATTTATTATTGGGATAAACATTTTTACATAAAGTTAAATAACCTTAGAGCATATGCAAAATTGCAAAATGGACTTCAAGTTTGATGTTCAAGTTCAGAATGGGAGAGAGGGATTTGAATGGCATGTAAAAATTTCTAAAACTATCTATCCTTTAAAAGCATAACATATTTTTGGATTTAAGGTGAAGGATGACTTTCAATTTAATTATATTACTAGTAAAAAATATTAAATATTACCTGTCAGCATTGTCAAATTCACACACACTGATTTTTTTAAAAAAAAATTTTTTTTTTTTTTTTCAGAAATGATGAAGGCAAGTTCTTTACGGGAAAAAAGATAGTCACAGCTGCACTGCTCAAAATTTATTCCGTTTATTTGTAGAGTGAAAAAAATATTTTAAGTCGCTTTACGTTGAATTTTTGTCTTTATTTTAATAAGAACTGTCTTTTAAATTTAAGTTTATGTTGTGTTTATTCAAAAGCAAAAACAATAGAATCTAGCAAATTTTTAAAAAGTAATGCCAAAGGAAAGTCTCCTCACATTTTTTTAACGTTCTTACTCGCTAATCATCGAATTTTATTAGCATAAAATTTCAAATAAATATTTTTAACTAATTGTTAATTTTAATTATTTTTAAATAATTGGTTAAAGTTCTCTTAATTAATTGTTATATATACTATTGACCGCAGAACTTGCTGTGACCAACTCTTAAAGTTAACTGGTTTTAAGCTTAATAGCAGTGTTTAATGTCTCAATAACAATCTGAAGCATTCTCGCAGTACATCATTGTGTCATAAAGGTACTACTGAGGTCTTCGAACCAGAACAGTACTAAAAACCGGAAAAAACAATTATTTTGTTCACAAGAAAAAAATATTTTCATATCATGTAAATGAAAAATAAGTTTATACACATTCTTTCAGAAAGAATATTAAAGTTTGACAATCAGAAAAGGCGCCATGTACCATGAATCCTAGAAATTGGAGTATAAAATTAATGAATAATTCTCACGATACATATATTCTGTATTATACAAATGATTGCGTATATGTGTTGTTATGTTTTATAGCTTATCCTATATCTCTTTATAGAGAATCATCTGCATTTCAATACATAAGAAAATTAAAATTGCAAAACAACAGAATGATACGTGACGAAAAACATTTGGCTTATTGTTTGTCAATTCTCTCGTGTTTTTTCACCTCTCGTCAAAGATAAAAGAGAATGAAATTCATAAACAATGTTGTATGATTTCACCCAGTATTTCAACAAGTCTTCCAGCGAATGAACTTTATTTTTTCCACTGCCACTTAATCTCTGACATCGGCTTCACAGTATGCGTGATCGCTATAAACCTACTTTTACTTTTGAAAGAAATTCTCTTTACTTGGGGCCACTGATTTATTTATGGGAACATGTCCGTCGAACATATGTCGTTAATGCTTAAATGCGATAGCAAGTGTTCCTCTCTGATCTTTCCGCGTTTGATATTATCCGTGTATGAGATTGTTGATTAGTTCTTATTAATTTATTTCACCCAATCACACGCTTAATACTCTCACGTGATCTCGAGATTCTTAGTTTTATTTCGCATAGAATTCTAAATGGAAATATTTTTCTTTCTTTAATTCTTTTTTTATTTAAATATTCTAAAAACAATAATTCAATTCTTAGTCTTAACGTTACATAATTTTGTGCTTAAATTAACATGTGTTGAATTTTAATCAACAATGAATTATATTCTCCGATAAATCCTTTAAAGTTTAAATGTGAATATTTAATACATACATTGTAATGATGTAGAACCAGCTGCTGAATGATTAACGCTCTAGTTTTCCTATCTACACTTCCTGGTCCCGATTCTCTCGATGGTTGCGGATACTTGTCTTGTTTTAAAATCCATATTAAGTCACAGGTCTCAGTTGAATCATCATTATGTACAACGAGTAACCATAAAGCGACAAACTAATCATTTCAACCTGTGCTGACCATTCCAATTAGAGCTGCGCATGGATTGGCTTGATATATATATATATATATATATATATATATAACAGTCTTCTAGTCATACATTGTCTATTCACATATGAAGGAAAGTGTGAAGTTATGACTGGGGTAATGATTTTAAAAATTCTGGGTGCACATTACTTTTCTTCGACCTATTTAACTATACAGGGAAATTATCATTGTTCCGTTATTCAGTAATGGGCCAAATTCATATTTTATTCTTTTCTACTATTTACACTGAACTAATCGACAGAAATTGTAAACATTCGGGGTAAATTTAAATAATAAACAAATCTAGACAATCTATTGGACGAATAGTTAAGAATGGCCCAAACAAATTATTTATCCAACAAATTAACTATTAATTATTTAATAGTTAATTTGTTGGCCAACAATAAACACCAACAATAAACAAATTAATTATTTTTATTAATTTATCCCATGTAATCGTATCATTTATATTTTAGCAGAATCTCTATCGATTATTATCTGTATTCTATTGTTATATAATTATAATTACAGATCTAAAATCATGGATTTTTATATTTGGTTCCATAGAGAACATGTTTTATATAACAATGTTAAGTTATCCATAAAATGAAGGAAAAAATTATCACCAAACATAAATAATTATCGTGCAAATAATTTAGAAAAATACCGTGCTTTTGTTCAAAAATGTTTATGGGTTTATAAAAGATATACTAGAGATAATTAATCCGAAAGGGGACGGCAAGAAATTCTAAATCCTGCTTTGAATGATCATTAGTAAAGATGATCAAATTTGATGCCAAGGTAAAAATAAATGAATTGGTTCCTAATACTTATTGGTCAATTTTAAAAATATTTGCGCTTAAATTATAAGCTATGTTTTTTTCAAGAACTAATTAAAATGTATAACAACGAGAAAGAAAACCTTCACTCATATGTGAAATATACCTAATATTTCACGAAAAGGATACTGAAGTCGCAAAACATGTTGGAAAAAATCATTTTAGTACTGTAAACAAATTCAGAGTACCTGATTACGATGGGGGACAATAATGTGGAAAAATGCTAACACCGCATTAGATCACAAAATCTAAATTTCGTATGTCAAAGACAATTATTTAAACATGAAAGAAATTGTTATGGTCCTTAACTATGTAGTAGCTAGTGACATTGAAAAATTTGTTTTAATAGATTTATGAACAGTAATGTATTTTTAAATATTTCAATGGCATTTAAATAACCATTCTATTATTTGAAATTCATTTTAAATCAAAAGTCCCAATTGAGTTAATTATTGTGTTAAAAACATTTCAGTAGAGTAATAAACAAACCAAATCAAACTATTTGTTCTAGTAAATAGTATGATGAGTAATTATAGAATGATGTGCTTCACGGCATTAGCAACTTTACAATAAGTTCAAATTAGTATTTATTGCCATTTAAACTAATAACAAGCGCTGTAATCAAAATTTTGAAATGAAACATCGCCTAATTTAATGCTTGACAAACTCATTAATCAGGAGAACCAATTATCAATTGTTAAATATTGATTAATTTCAAACATGATTTGAAATTTTTACCAATAAGTCTACGTCTCAATATAATCTTGATAAGGTTCATTCTCTGAAATGATTGTTCCTGTTGAATATGTAAGCCTGAACAAAGAAAGAACAGCAAACGCCTGTTTTTCATATGATTATGAGTCAAGAATGCTATTCCATGTGTTAAAAATCAACATATCTTCCTTTTCCTAATCTCTCAATGCAGTTTATTTACACTGTGAACTCAGCTCACATTTATTTTCTCCAAAATTTCTATATCAGCGCTAAGACTTTCAAATCTTGAGCTCTACACTATTTTGTTTTTTAAACCCAGCAATTGTATTTTAAAGTTGACATTGTTAGTCTTAAAAGAAAAAAAATGTAATTATGTTACAGTAATATTTAGTTTTAAAAAATGCAAAGGCTAACGCCACTTTGTCATTTTTGAATTTTGGAAATCTGCTGAAATATCTTCGCTTACATTAAAAACTATACTTTAAAACAGCTTTTCTTGGAATTGTTTTCACAGATTTAAAAAATGAATCAAAGTTTATTCCTCAAAATCATGAGCAATAAAGATAATTCGCTTTCAAATAAAATAACCTTGTCTGACATAGAAAAATTGTGTTTTCTTTGCAGTTTTTAACTAAGATGATTTAGAAGAAACGTTATATCTATGAAATACAATTATAGGATCCACTGATCGTTCGATATCTGGAATAATAAACACCTTTTTCTAGTTTAATTTCTGTTAATAAGGACTCACATGAGACGTTCCAAAATGTTTTTTCATTGATAATCGACGTACTTTGTTATGAAGCAGGTCTGCGTAGTTACATTCCATTTCAACTAAACATTTTTAGCGGATTTTATCCGATCCTGCAAATTATCCAATTAAATTTTCTTTTCCCCAATTTAACTAAAAATCTATTTTAATTCTATTTAAAAATTTAAAAGGATTAATATAGAGCTAAAATACCTAATATTTTGAAACTGAATTTCCTTTTAACGTTATTTGTTTTCTCAATGAAGTTAAAATTGGCATTGAATGGTATATTAAATCAAAGAATTTCATTAATTAAATTTGGCTTATTGTTATGACAGTACAATTTGATTTATAATCTATGCAATCAAAACGTTGAAATCGGTACAATATAACTCTTAGGAATATCCCTAACGAATATATTTTCTGTTGTTTTCAAGCTTGTAAAAAAATTGACGGTCTTTGTGTTGCATTTTCAAGAGTTCCTTACTTTTACACGCGCGTGTGCTATTTCGTGAAAGAGAAAAATCATGGGACCAAAGTACCTGGTTTGTCTCGTGAGCCACAGTTTACCTAATTATCTTTATTAAAATTAGAAATTTATTTATTTTTTTTAATATCACTTTAATTTAACTTAAATAGAAAAAAATACAATTACAGTTTTTCAATAGTTTCCATTACTTAAGTGTTTAATAAAATGACATTTATCGATGTGAGAAGAGTTATTGTCGAGAAAAGGAATTCGTCGGACTTTTAGTTTAAATTTTAATTTTAGTGAAAGAATTTTATTTTAATTTTGAATTCTCATAAGCGAAAGAAACTTTCACTTTCTATAATTTAATTGCATATGAGTAACAGATAAATTGCCTTGCACCTGTTATGCATATAAATTGAAAATGTCTGAAATTAAGTCTGTTATTTGAAGATCTAAAATCCAATAAACTGAATGCCATCAGGAATAGATAAATTCTTCTATAAGTATTGGTGAAATTATATCTAATAATATTTAAAATTTAGGTTTTTGGCTTTAATAAATTTGTTATCGAATTTAATTTCTTCTGAATTTTATTGATAATTTTCTCTGTGAATAGGATATTCGAAATTTTGAGAAGCGAGAATTTCTTTTACTTTGGGACATGCTCCAGAAATATGTGTTCATTGAATAATACAAGTTCTGTGTGTGTGTTCTTATGAATACTTGTATTGTCTTTACTCGCACGCGTTTAGGTTTCTTTTATTCATTTTTTTTTCTTCTGAATATTCAGCCATCTTACAAGTGAATCAATATTTATTTAGTAAATGATTCGTATTAATATTTCTATCATTCGGGTTGATTTAATGTAAATTAATAATTCGGATCATCAATGAAGTTTATGCTTTTATTAAAGTTTAGAAAATCTATGAGCAGAGTCAATAAATAATCTGCAGAAAAAAATAAAAAAAAAATCTTAATATTTTTTTTTTTTTTTTTTTTTTTTTTTTTTTTTTAAAATTGTAAGACGAATCATTTTTAATGCATCTTTTGACAGAAGATACAAGTTTAGATTCTTTGCACTAATTACAAATATGTTCAGTATATTTATAGAATAATAAATCCGTCATCAATAATATGAGCTTTTAACAACTATTCTACAAAAATTCAAATATATTATAAAAAGTGAAAAAACATATTAACATATTCATAAATATCTATCAAAATTCATGAAAACAAGTAACTTCGACTGGCAGTACGCCAGAAATATAATACAAACAACTAAGGAGACAAATACAAACAACTGAACATAAAAAAAATATAAATTACCATTAAATGCCATGAGTCACGTGTGACCGATTTCAGTTCACATCCGGGAATCTCTGGGATTCAAATCTCGCTAAATATTATGAAGGAATTCATCACTTGAGCATTCATGCTTATAGGAAACTGTAATATCGTTATGTCGTTAAGACTAACCGGAAATTCTATTTCTGTGGTATAAAAACGTTCGATAAATTCGAAGAATAAATTTTCACGAATTATAGATGTCAATTTAATAGAAAACAATTGCATATCATGTTTAGAATGCTTAAAATATTATGATTTTTAACCTTGATATGTGCAATTGTTTACTTTACAAAACTGTGTTCCCAATCTATCATTGGGGAAATTTATCATGATACTCGAGGTCTTACGCAGTCAATTTAGAATGATACTTATGTAGAATCGTCTGACATCTATGAACACAGTCCAAATTAGCTTATTGCAATATATTTCAATCCACTTAGTCTGCTGCTGGAGTCGCTGTAAACAGCCAGCTACCTAATAATTTTAAACTCAATTGACTAGTTTGACATCTGAGCTGAAACTCTCATCCTTCAATCTTCTACGCTAAACCATTGAAGGGAAATTAGATTATACACAGAATTCATATTCATGAGCCCTCTCAGCTCGATGGTCTTTGCTGGATAATTTTTAAATCTATTAACTTCCTGAAGTAAGATTTACGTCTCTTTTCTCTGATATACACGACTCTGTCAGTGTTGAAGTAACGAATCTAGAATATAATGTGCTAGAAAATAATTATTCTTCTACTTGTCATTTAATATCGTATCCATAATGTGACATTAAAATCTATTGTAACTTTAATTTGTAAAGAAAAAATGTATGTGATTATTAAAAAGCAATTTCAGTTATAAAAAGAAGTGCAATTATATTATGATTATGAAATAAAATTTATATAATGTAGGTAAAAAAGTAATTTTTTTAAATAAATTTAAAAATTATCAAATAAGTCAAAATATTCTTATAATTTTGATCAATTTTTTTTTAAAAAATATTTTCTTAACACATTATTTGAAAGTGCATCTAAACTTTTTATAATTTATCCTTCCTAGAATTATACACAATTATTTGTCTAATTTTCAAATAAATATTACATTTTCAAATTACATATTTAGTTTGAATTATATTAAATTATAAATTAGGAAAGTCTAAATTTACACAACATGCAATGACAAGTTTTGTATCTCTTCTTAGAAAAGGCGTCATATTCTCGTTTGAAAACGTTGACGGTTGGGTCCCTCGTTGTTTAATATCCACCCATTTTATTCAGATCATGTGATAGGAGCAGCTGTCAAACTTCGCAGCTGGACGTTTTTACTCCACATCATTTTGCCTGAAACGACCAGTTAGTTACCCGCGCAACAGCATCTCGATTGTTTGCGAAATTTTCGAACCCCTTAGAAGATTACAGATTACCATGAAGAGCGGATGTTCGCTTTTTTGGCGAATGTATTATGGGCATTATGTTTAAGTTACGATGAAAGATATATTTCAATTGTTATTTTTTTAATACATTGTTAAAACTTCATTTACTTTTAAATTTGCTTCCTAGACATTGTTAACAATACCTAAATTTAAATTTCCGAAATCCATAAAGTTTAATTCAAAACTAATCTGGAATATAAAGATTTTTTTAAAAAAATTAATCAATCACTGAATAGAATAAGCTTCTTCAATCTTTTATTCTCTGTAATAAAGTGTATTTTCTAATTATTTCAATAAATGCTTTGTAGTTGATAAATTTTCAAAATGTAATTATAAAAAATAATATATGCAAATTTTTTTATAATTACATTTTGAAAATTATACAGGTATTTTTGAAATCACGTTTTATTTTTCTCATTTATAAAATATTTTTCTTTGGCTGATTGAATTATTAGAAAAAAAACCGTAGCATTTTTGTTAAGAGTTTTATTGAATCCTACATATTAAATTATCATATTTTATAATATATTTGAATTCAGAAATGAAAGTATATTTAAGACTGATCTTGTTTCTAAAATCAAATATTTCAAATTAAAAAAAAAATCTTATAGTTTTTTTTAAACCTTTATGAAACCTGTAGTGGTCATTAAATGATATTCACTAGTTTTTGTTATAAAAAATGTACTTTAATTTAATCACATAGGGTTCGGAAAATAATAACGATCACAAAAAATTCATTACTATTTGATGTTATCAAAAACTTAAAAAAAACTTCACACACACACTTCGAATGAAAAACATTCGAAATGATTAAAAAAAAAAAAAGAATCTAGAGAGATATCTTAGTGAAAAAGCATTGGAATATCTGAACTAGCAATTGATTGGTAAATTATATTGCAAAAATTGATTCGAGTTAAGACCTTATGAGGTAAAAAGATCTCAAATTCAGACAGAGTAAAGCGAGTAAAGTTTAAAAAAGACAATTTCTACTTTACTGCGTGGTTTCTATTTAAAATATTGTTTTCTGTGATAAGAAATTGTGCTATTATTGACTAGAAATATGATTACCAAAAATCATCAAATTGGCAAGCATTGCTTTAATTGAAACATTTGATTTATGTAAACGGCAAATTGTCCATTACTTTTCATTCAAAATATAAAGCAAAGAAAAAAGATAATCAGTTATTATCATGTTACGTTGTATCAGCCATTTCAGGAAAAATGTTTTCTAACAGGCTCCAGAAAATTTTCATAGAGCAAAATCAATTCAGGATTGGAGATTGAGAATTTCTTCTAGTGGCCATTGCAAAGGCGGATTTTTTCTCGCCATTATTATGGCCCTTCAGATTTCCCAAACTTCAACTATATACGTTATTGGAGCTCACAGCTAAGCCTTTAGATCAATTATTCGTGGGTTTAATTCCCACTTAGGTTCTTAATGTTTGCAATGGCTTCGAATTAATTTTATGCAACAGATTCCAATTGAATTAACTTCGTACGCAAAAAAGAGATCTCACGACAAATTAAAGTGCAGCGTTTTCTCTATCTTAGAAAATAGTTTGTGCTGTGAACTTACCGAAAAATTTCAATTACATAAAAATATCATGATAGAAATAGTTTTATATGAATGTTGCAGAATTGCTGCGCTTGATAAAAAAAAAATTTACCAGAACATTTGCTCATATATATAAATATTCATGCCAAATTCAAACACTTTCAATATATCTATAAATATGTTATTAGTTATTACTATTAATTTGTAATAGTTATTATTATTATTTGTTTAAAATAACTATTTAAATAAAGTAAAGTTAATTCAAAGTAAATGTTTTACTTTACGTTATTTTAAGAGCCCCGATATCAATATTTGAGAACTTAACTAAAAGAAGTTTTCCTGCTTACACACTTCATTTGATTTCTTTTTAGTTGATCTGAATATGAAACTCATTTCTTGTTGCAAAACAGTGTTTGAGTAAAGTTAAGTATATAGTAAATATCATTTAAAAGTAGTAAATATTATTACTTTATAAAATCACACTTTGTCCCGCAAAGCTCTTGTTCCACTTGAAGTTATAGACGACGAAAGGTTGTGGAAAATTGTTGAACAATTACAAGTGACTAAAAAATTCATAAATTATTTCAATAAGAATTTTTTAAAGTTTTTTCTTTGAAATTTAATAGAACATTTTTAATGTGTTTTACTTAAGAATTTTAATTTGTATATATTATTTTCTACGAATTATTTTTAAATTCTTCGTGATTAAAATATGGTGTTGCAATGAATTATGATTTTATTTTGAACTATTTTTAATAATTTAACAACAACAACTGAAAACAAAATAACTAATATAACGAAAAACAGTTTAAGAAATAATTAAGGCAATTAGGGCAAAAGTTGCGAATAAACTTATGCTCTAATTTATATTCTTGGCCTACTAAAGTTAAATGAAAATACAATTTTCCACGTTTTATTTATTTTTAGTTACATTTTTCTTAGTTGTAATTTTATTCCTTATTTCATGTTTTAATTAGATGATGATTGACTGTATTGATTAGTACATTTTTTTTTTAAATCGTATATTAAATTATGCCTTTTTTTTTGTTCAGTTTTTGGGTTTTTGATTTTTAAAACCATACATTAATGATATTGCATTTAAAATTATTTCCATAATTTTTCTACGTTGTTCTATACTTAGAGAAAATGAGTACATATTTATTTATTTATTTATTCACTATGTTACATTCCCTGCTGCTATTTTTAAAATTTTCAATCTCTTAAAATGCACAATTCATGCCCCCCCCCCCTTTGTTTCCAAATTAAAAAGAGAATTTAGATCTGAAATTTTCTGTGTACAATAGTTATTTGAAATACGTAAATAAATTCAA